>JAJLYD010000181.1:96834-108611 GCA_030571615.1 Jamesozyma hellenica | reverse complement strand
AAAAGACGCAAAATTTTAAATTTTTATTAAATTTTGTTTTGTTTTGTTTTGTTTTGTTTGGATGTTTTTAATTTCTTGCAAGAAGTTTTGATCAACTATTTGTAATTTGTTGATGAAAAATGTGTTTTCGAAACGGAAGTTTGGTTTGGAAGAATTTTCAGTTTTCCATTTGAAATGGACAGGTGAAGTAAGTGTGGTTTTCAATTGACAATGAAGATGAATTGCATTTTATGTCGTCAATTAAAAAAAAGGAGAGTAAAAGCTTTAATTTCTGTCGTGTTAATCAATTAAATGAGTTACGTTACTGTATTAATTTTTCAAGAAAAATGAACAGATTCAATTTTAAATTCATGAATATTAATTATCATTACATATGTTATTTATTTAAAAACCCCTTTGTTAAAAAGCCCTTCATGTATAGACAAATTTAATTACAATATATACAATAAATAGCATTATCATAAATTACCTTATCAAAGTAATTTTTTTAAAAAATAATTTATCATCATCATTTTTTTGTAAAAAAATTAAATGACCAAAATTATTATCATTATCGTCATTATTTTCAATTAGAAAAATTTTGAAAAATTTATTAAATTTAAAATTATTATTATTATTTAAATTTAAATCAGTGAAAAAAATTGGTAAATAATTATTAAATTTAAAATTTAATTGTAAAATGATTAAATTAATTGAATATAAATGTTTTTCAATAATAAAAATTTTTGAATTATCATCTGAGAAAAAGATAAAATTTTTTAAACTTGTTAATTTATAAATTAAATTTAAATTATTTGGATAATTATTAAAATTTTGCCAATCGATTAATAATAATCTTTTATTTGTTTGAATAAAATTATTATTAATTTTAATTAATTTTTCATTATCAATTAAAAAATTATTAATATTAAATTTAATTCTTTTTGGATTTAATAAAAAATTTTCAATTTTGTTAATTGAATTGTTGTTATCATTATTATTATTATTTTCCACAAAGAAAAAATTATTTGAATTAATTAATTGTAAATTTATGTTATTCTTTGATGGTAAATTTAAAATTTTATTAAAGATTAAATTTTCATTATTATTATTATTATTATTATTTGAAATCAAAGTAGTTAATAAACCATATTTTGAATGATTAATAATTAAGTATGGTAAGTAACTAATATTGAAATCAATAATTTTATTATCATTTGAAGTTGGTAAATTAATAATTTTAAAATTTGTTAAAAAAGAATTATTTTCAATTAATTGATAATTTAAAAAAATTAATAAATTATTTTTTAATAAAATGAAAATTTTAAAATTGTTTAAATTTTTTAAAAATTTAATATTAATTATATTTAAATTATTATTATTAAAATTTGAGAATAAAATTTTTTCTAAATCATTAATTAAGTTAATTTTAATGAAACTATTGAAATTATCAATTGAAGATATGAAACAATTGAAATAATCAAAAAATAATAAAAAATTATTATTATTTAAACAAATTTTAATAAAAAAATTGCTATTATTATTATTATTATTATTTGAAGATAAATCAATGAACATATTATCTGAATTAATTAATTTCCAGTTATCTTTATCAGTAGTCTCGTTATTTTGAATATTAGAAGTAGTATCATTTAATAAAATATTATTTAAATGATTTGCAATCAAATTATTAATTTTTTTAAAATTTTTTAATTTGAAATTTGAAATGTTATCAAAGGGATCTCCAAAGTATAAATTTATTGGAACACCCATTTTTAGTTAAATTTTCATCAGTGTAGTGAGTGAGTGTATATTTGAATATATGAACCAAATTATTAAAAATGTAAAATATTTATTTGAAAGAAATAATATCATATAAATATATATATATATAAGAATAAATAAAGGATGCGCGGCTAACGACGAACGCCACTGGGCGGCAAAAAGTGGGGTTGACCAATAAACAAAGAAACCGCAAAGCCGAACAAAATACTTTTTGAGTATAAAACCGATGCGAATTCGTTTGCAAATGGAAATGGAAATGGAAACACAACAAAAGCAAAAGCAAAAGCAAAAGCAAAAGCAACAGCAAAAATATATGAGATGGCGGAACAAGAGCTTGACACACAACTAAGAATGGCACGAATTAGTGTTGAACAAATCAAGAGACAGACAAAATACATGCAAGACCAACTGAATGGTTACAAAGCGGCGTTGCCCGCGGAGTCACGTGCGTTTGCGGAGTGGTGCTGGTGCAACGATCGGCTGGCGGCGGTGACCCGGACCGTGACCCGGACGCGGTGTGTGTACCGCCGGCGATGCAAGAGGAGCGTGGGGCCGGTTGTGTTGGCGGTTCTTGTATTGGGTGTTGTTTACAGTTACATAATGCGTGTGTGTGCGAGTTAGCGTATACAGACCAAACGTACATAATACGTACATACACGATAATACCATGTGTTTGAATGCACCGGCGCACGTGACGCGGCTAGCTGCTCTTCTGCAAGCACAAGCAAAACAGTTGTAGCAGTTGCGCGACGATGCCGCCATCTTGCTGCTGTTGCGGTTGCTGTTGCTGTTGCTGTTGCGGTGGTGCATGCATTTGCATATGCATTTGCTGCTGCGGTGGGTAACCCTGCTGCTGCTGCTGCTGGCCAACACGGACCACCAGTACACCGGCGTTGTGCTCGTCCTCGCGCCACTCGTAGCCGCCGTCACGGAGCACGGCCTCCACCGCGGGTTTCAGCTTCGCGACGTGGTCTTGCGAGTGCAAACCCTTGCCCACAATGATCCGCAACTCGCCGTTCGTTTCCCCGTTCGTGCGCGAGTGCTCCAACCGTTTCCTCACAATGTACTCCGCTTCCTTCACAAACAGCCCATGCAAATCAATCTCATTGCTGCCAGAATCACGATTGTTTTCAACAAACACATACTCGGCAGCCTCGTTGTTCAACCGCTCGTACTGCTCGTACTCACCACGTCCCTTCTCACTCAACTCCTTCGCATACGCCTTGTCCCCTTTCTTGAACGCCGCTTGCGACGCTTCCGACATCTCCTTGTAACGTTTGTAATGTTGTTGAGACTCGCTTCTCAACTTCTGGTACTGTTCATCTGTAGAATGATTGTAATCAAATTTATTGTTGATATTATTATCAGCACTACGTATACCAACTGCTGCACTAGCCATCCCGATCCTATACTATACTATACTATAGTATCCACTATTTACTTGTATTTATAAACCATTTCAAATAAAAAAAAACATAAATTTACTTACTTACTTGTTTGTTTGTTCGTTTCATTTTTTTTTTTTTTCTTCGAGAATGGAAATTCGCTTGCTTCGCTTTTTCAGTTTTTCCCGATAAACAAAAATTTTAAATCCACAATTTCGTATTTACCCATTTTTTTCCTTGAATTTTCACATGCCATGCCATGTACATGCAAATTATTACATTATCATACATTAATGTATCAGAAAAAACAAAACAAAAACCTAAATAAATATAAAATAAATAAATACATAAATAAATAAATAAATAAATATAAAACATAAGCATTTTCTTTACACTCTGCTTTTTTTTTTTTCGTAATATAAAAGCAAATCACACCAAGTCATTTTGCATCATACTGGAATATGTCTGATACAGAATTAAATAATAGACTATCAAATAATAATAATGATTTAGAATCAATTTCAACTACGAACTCAAATTTAAATAAAAAAAAAATTATCAATAATAATAATAATAATTCATTAACAGATTTTGATAACAATAATGAAAACATTAACTTACGTAAATCATTCTCCCTTTGGTCCATCTTAGGTGTTGGTTTCGGTTTAACAAATTCATGGTTCGGTATATCCGCTTCAATGATTACAGGTATTAATTCAGGTGGTCCAATGATGATAGTTTACGGTATCATAATAATAGCTGCAATCTCAATCTGTATAGGCGTTTCCTTAGGTGAATTATCTTCAGCTTATCCTCACGCAGGTGGTCAATTTTATTGGACTTTAAAATTAGCACCAAAAAAATATAAAAGATTCGCAGCTTATTTATGTGGCTCTTTTGCATACGCAGGTTCTGTCTTCACTTCAGCTTCAACTACTCTCTCCGTTGCAACTCAATTAGTAGGTATGTGGGCTTTAACACATAAAGATTTTATACCAAAAAGATGGCATATCTTTATCTGTTTCGAAATTTTACATTTTTTTTTAATGATTTTTAATTGTTACGGAAAATCTTTACCATTAATTTCTTCATCTTCATTATACATCTCTTTAATCTCTTTCTTCACCATAACAGTTACTGTTTTAGCATCTTCATCACCAAATTTTAATGATCCAAAATTCGTATTTGCCACTTTTTATAATGAAACAGGTTGGAAGAGTTCTGGTATAGCTTTCATAGTTGGTTTAATTAATCCTGCTTGGTCTTTCTCTTGTTTAGATTGCGCAACTCATATGGCTTTCGAAGTGGAAAAACCTGAACGTGTTATACCAATCGCAATCATGGGTACAATTGCAATTGGTTTCATTACATCTTTTTGTTATGTAATATCAATGTTTTTCTCATTAAAAGATATTAATAATTTATTAAATTCAACAACAGGTTCTCCAATTTTAGATATTTATAATCAAGCATTAAATAATAAATCTGGTGCAATATTTTTAGGTTGTTTGGTTTTATTCACATCATTCGGTTGCGTTATAGCTTGTCATACTTGGCAAGCAAGATTATGTTGGTCTTTTGCTTGTGATAAAGGTTTACCTTATTCAAATTTATGGTCTCAAGTTAATCCAACTTTAGGTGTCCCATTAAATGCTCATTTAATTTCTTGCATTTTAATTTCTTTCATCGGTTTATTATATTTAGCTTCTTCAACTGCTTTCAATTCTTTAATTACAGGTTGTATTGCATTTTTATTACTATCTTATATCGTTCCAGTAATTTGTTTACTATTAAAGAAAAGAAAAATAAAACATGGTCCATTTTGGTTAGGTAAATTTGGTTTATTTAGTAATATAATACTTTTAGCATGGACAATTTTCGCTTTAGTATTTTTCAGTTTCCCACCAATAGTACCTGTAACAAAAGACAATATGAATTACGTTTCCGTCGTTATAGTAGGTTACGGTTTATACATTTTTGGTTATTGGAAATATAAAGGGAAAAAAGAATTTTTTTTAAATGATAAAAGTATAGAAGATCAAGAGAGCAATAATGATATTAATATAGAAAATGTGAATGAACTTGTCATTGAAAAGAAATAATAGTAATTATTTACCCATAAATAAAAAAGAAAAAACAAACACTTGTATTTATTAATTATGTAAATTAAAAAATGTTTAAAAAAAAAAAAAAAAAAAATATTTAAAAAATTCATTTGTTTATTTCTGTCACTTTTTTTTTTTTTTTTAATTGAAAAGTCCGTTGAACTTCTTATAAACAAGAAAAAAAAAATTGAAAATCACACAAATCACTTACTTACTATACGATACGATACGATACGATACGATAAAGACCTCCTCCCCCATAAAATAATTTAAAAACGTGAAACTGCTAAACAAATATATATATATACATTAACTTTTTATTTTATTAAATATTATACATATATGGGTGTATATAATGTTCACTGCATTTACAAACTTTAAAAAAAACCGTTCAAAAAAAGAAGATAACCCTAATTCAAATTCAAACAGAGATGAAAATAATATTTTTCTAAATAACGATAATGATAAATTACCAAAACTTAATTTAATTGGTTATAATTCAACGACAAAAAACAAATTATTAACTTCTGAAATGACTGATGAATTACGAACATTAATGCCAAAAAGAATTCAACTATATAATGATTGGTTCTTAATTTATAGCCTTGAACAACATGGTGCATCATTACATACCCTTTATAATAATTTAAAACCAACCGATAAGAATATTTTAAATAAGAGAATTGGTTATGTTATAATTATTAAAGATAAGAAAGATTCAATATTTGGTGCTTATTCTAATGAACCTTGGTTACCTAATGAACATAAAAGATTTTTTGGTAATGGGGAATGTTTTCTTTGGAAATTACAAAAAGTACCAGATTTAAATATTGGTAATAATAATAATAATAATGGAAAAAAAAAACAACAACAGGAAAATAAATGGCAATTTAAAGGATTTCCTTATACTGGTATAAATGAGTTTGCAATATATTGCACATCAAATTTTTTATCCATGGGTGCAGGTGATGGCCATTATGGACTTTGGTGTGATGATAGCTTATTAAATGGAGTTACTTATCCTTGTTTAACTTATGGTAATGATGTATTAAGTAGAGAAGGTAACAAATTTCATATTGTTGGTTTAGAAGTTTGGAGAATTGGTTTATGAAAAAACAACCACAACAAAAAAAAACAACTATATATATAAATATATATTTATATGCATTTAATTATTTATTACTATAGTATTCTAATGGAAAGAAATTAAAAAAAAAACAACTTAATTTTGACATTTTTTTTTTTATATTTGATCTTTTCTTAATGATTGATTCAACGATCTCGCAAATCTTTTGAAATCAGAAAAATTAAACCAGTTAAAAAAAAAAAATAAAAACCAAAAATATATAAAAGAAACATTCAAATCCCAACATATTTTTAACTTACAAAATGAATATTGGTAATTGAGACAATATAACTTATCAAACCATGACATCTTTATATGCACCTTCTGCAGAAGATGTAAAACAAAGATTAAGACCTTTTGGTTTTTTTTTTGAAAAATCTTTAAAAGATCTTATTAAAGGTATAAGATCAAATAATGAAACACCTGAAACTTTACATCAATTTCTTACAAAACAATTATCCGAATGTAGAGATGAAGCAACTTCATCCAATTTAGATTTAAAGACAAATGCAATTTTAAAATTATCGTATTTAGAAATGTATGGTTTTGATATGTCATGGGCAAATTTTCATATATTAGAAGTTATGAGTAGTAATAAATTACAACATAAACGTGTTGGTTATTTAGCTGCATCTCAATCTTTTTATAAAGATCCTGATGTGTTGATGCTAGCAACAAATTTATTAAAAAAAGATTTAAAATATTTTAATGGGAATGATATTTTTAAAGTAGGTGTTGCTTTAAGTGGTTTATCAACAATTGTTACACCAGAATTAGCAATGGATATTGCAGATGATTTGTTTATGATGCTAAATAGTTCCAAACCATATATTAGAAAAAAGACAATTTCTGCTTTATTTAAAGTGTTTTTAGAATATCCTGAAGCGCTTAGAGATAATTTTGATAAATTTACTTCAAAATTACAAGATGATGATATTTCTGTAGTTTCAGCTACCGTTAGTGTTATATGTGAATTATCTAAAAAAAATCCAAAACCTTTCATTAAACTATCTCCATTATTATATGAAATTTTAATTTCAATTGAAAATAATTGGATCATTATTCGATTATTAAAATTATTTACAAATTTATCTAAAATAGAACCAAAATTAAAGCAAAAACTTTTACCAAAGATTATTGAACTTATGAAATTAACAATGGCGACTTCTGTATTATATGAATCAATAAATTGTATTATTAATGGTAATATGTTAGATGAAAATGATTACGATGTTGCCGCTGAATGTTTAGAATGTTTAACAACATTTTGCGATTCACAGGATCCAAATTTAAGATATATTAGTTGCGTCTTATTTTATAAAATTGGTAAAATTAATACAAAATTTATTACCAAAAATGATGGTTTAATTTTAAAGTTAATATCTGATGTTGATGTATCTATTAGATCAAAAGCTATTGAATTATTAAAAGGTATTGTTAATGAAAATAATTTACAAAAAATTGTCACTAAATTAATGAAGCAATTTGTGGAAGAAGATGTAGTAATTTTAAATACAAATAGAAATTTTTCTAAAGAAATTCCAATTATTATACCAGAATCTTATAGAATTAAAATTGTTAATACGATTATAAACATTTGTTCAATGAATAATTATGAGTCAGTACCAGATTTTGAATGGTATAATATAGTTCTTTTGGATTTAGTTACCATTTCTCAAGACTTCTCAGATAAATCTTTAGGATCAAAAATTGGTGAACAAATTAGAAATTTAATGGTCAAAATTCCTGATATGAGAAATACAACAATGAGTACTATTATTAAAATTTTATCAATGGATTTTATTACTACACAATTACCCACTGTATTGAAGGAATGTATTTGGTCATTAGGTGAATATTCTAGTTACATAGAAAATGGTGATGATTTAATAAAATTATTACTTGATAGAGGTATTGATTTAAATAGTGAAGCTCAAGATATTTTAATTTTTGCTTTATTGAAAATTTTTAGTTCTTGGTGTAATGCAAATAATTCACCTGATATGTTAACTGTTAAAGATATTTTATCCCAAATTGTAACATTTTTAGAAAAATTAAATTATTCAAAATCATTCGAATTACAAGAATCAAGTGTTCAAATTTATGAACTTTTAAAGTTGACTTTAGATGCAATGGAACCTGAAGATACTCAATTGCCTATTTTGATTACAGAAGTTATTCCAAGTTTGTTCAGTACTTATGAATTAACTCCAATATCTTTAGGTACTCAAAAAGATATAGATATAAATTTCGATTTTGATACAGTAACACCTTTCTTAACAGAAGATGAGCTTCAAACAATTTTAGATGAAAATAATGAAAAATTTGGTGAAAATATTGAACTTTACGGTTTTGACAAACAAGATTATACAAGCGACGATGAAACAGTAGTTAGAAATAATGGTGAAAATTTTATTAATGATGGTAGTTCCATAAGTGATTTAGGGGAAGAGTATGATGAATTTCATGATGAAAATGCATTGCTTGAGAGAAAAAAGGAAAGACTATCAAACCCATTTTATCTTGATGACGAAAAAAAATTAGGTGAAGTTTCTAAGGGGAAGGACTTATTGTCCTTTGACGATTTTCAAGATAATGGAAATAATTTAGGTGAAGGAATTAAATTAAACACATCAAGCACAATTGAAATTAATGGGGAAAGGAAAGGCAAGAAAGCCAAAAAAGTCAAAATTCTGTCTGATGAAATTATAGTAAATTCAAAGAATGATAAAAATAATATTAAAAAACATTCTAAACCTCTCGATGTTTCACAAAGTAGAATTAATTTGAAAAAACAATCTAAATTAGAAACTTTTGAATTTTCTGGAGATGGTGGCCATAAGGACGACGAACAAGAGTTGGAACGTCTTAGATCAAAATTTGAAAACCAAGGTATTGAAGATGATAATGAAAGCAGTAACTCAGAAGAAGTGGTTATTGTAAAAAAGAAAAAAAAGAAGAGCAAAGATAAAGAGGCTGGAAAGGAAAAAAAGAAGAAGAAGAAGAAGAAAATTAAAACCGAATCTGAGGTTTCTTCTGTTTCCCCCACCAACGACATGTTAATATAATAATCACAACTGAAAACTGTAGTTCATTAAATAAGCAGTAAATAAATGATTTTAAATTATTAAAAACAAATATAATAGAAGTACGTACAGAGAAAAAAACTCGTGATATATCTCATATTTATAACTATAAGATGTTGAATTTCCGTATTTATAAAATAAACACAAATCTTTTTAAAGTTTTGCAAGCTTTACGATCTGCTTTTTAAAAGACTTCGTGAATGCGCATCAAGTGGCTAACTTATCGTCAAAATACAACTCAAGTAGAAAAATAATGAAGAGGCAAACACAATAAATAGTAGTTGATATACAAAACTATTTAAGATTAGTATGTCTTTCAGAGCTAAAATTGGTGACTCGGAAAAACATAACGTATGGTTTCGTGCCATTTATGTTTTGTCTACAATACACGAAGATATTAGATTGACAATATCATCTGATGAATTGATTGTCTGGACCATTAATAACACTGATACATCTTCTTGCCAGGTGAGGTTTTCGAAATCGTTTTTTGACGAATTTGAATTTAATCCCCATGATATAATGTTTGGTGAAAACGGTTTGCAAACAGAAACCGATTCCAAAAATAATGCACATAAATTATACTCATTTCAAATAAACGGAAGGCACTTGACAACTGTATCTAGAAAACCAGAAGGCGATGCCGTCAACGAATTTGTCATAGCCGTAGATAACACTACCCAATGTCCAGAAAGTCTTGCCAATAGGTTACTGGTTTACGTTGAATTAGATTCACTAATAAGAAAAGAATATTCGCCTCAATTTCAACCCATCAAATACGAACCAATAATGGTTTGCCTAAAATATAAAAGGAAATTTTTGGATGTTTTTGGAGCATCTGCAAGTACAGATGATCCCAACGAACAAATAGATTCAAAACTAATCGAAACATTTAAGGCAACAAAGCACGAACTTTCAACATCTCTATTTAGGGAAGAAATCGAGCCAAGTATGAGAGAAACTACAGAATTAACATCGGCAGATGAAATTAATTATATATCCTGTGATCAAACAATTTTACGAAATTTTATTGATAATTGCAATTCCAGTGTAACAGATGAAGTAAAATTGGAAATAAATGATAGAAAGCTGAATATTACAGCATTCACCAAGGCAATTTATGGTAAAAACAACGATCTGTTAAGGAATGCGATGAGTATGAGTAACACTATTAGAACATCAGATTTGGAAAATTATTGTATTTTGAAGCAAGCAGATGACATTGATGAAGATTCAACAGATAGGCATACGAGAAGAAGGAAAGAATCAACAAAAGATGTTATTTTTAAGTTAAAAGATTTCAAAAGTTTTATAAGTATTGGTTTAGCATGGAAAAATTTGCATGGTAACTTTGGTAACAAAATTAGCATATGGTTTTCTTTCCCTGGCGAACCGATTGTTATGGAAATGAACAAATCTGGTATAAAGGTTGAACTAGTACAAGTTACTGATAGCAATGAATTACAAAACAGGAATTCTGAGGTGTTAGTCAAGAAAGTTATTTCACCGGCGAAGGAAAGTCTGTCATCTAAATTTTTGGGAAATAATATTAATATAAGTCCTTTAAAAAGGGCCATTCGGGTACAAAATGAAAATCTGATAAGGCAAGATAATATCAGTCCTTTCAAACAGAATATGCATAAGGATAGGTTGAAATTAAAAGAAATAAGTCCTTTGAAACCGCGGCAGTTGTTTGTTAAAGAACACTCAGATGATAGCGATAGTAATGAAAACAATTTTGTTTTGAAGAATTCAACGAAAGCTTCAAGCAGAGTTGTAAAAAGAAGAATGCTAGGAACAGGAAAATCTAAAAACGACGATTTAAATAATGAAGGAAACGATGACACACTTAACCATCCTTTACACGCTCTTTCCGTACAGAGACACGAGACCACAATAGGCTGGGGTAAAAGGCCAATGGACCACGGTAATGACAACGGTTGTGATGGAGGCGAAAACTATAAGGAACCGGCTGAAAGTGATAGGAAGAGGGTTTTGAAAAGAGAAAAATTGAAGTATATGAAAGGTAAATATAACGAGACAGACACATCTCAAAACAATGATGATAGTGTAGGATTGGGTCCTACGCAAATGGCACACCCAAAAGGACTTTTTGATTAACCCTCATCAAAAATTGTTTCGTCTTGGAATCACAGGTTTTTCATAAAATATATATGCACTATTTTTAATATTTTACGTATTTCTTCGCATAGCCAATATTTTCATATCCGTATAAATATTCATTTTTTTTTTTTCGATGAGGCTAACAAAAAAAAAAAAAACGTAAAATAAAAACCACGGTACTATTTTT
>JAJLYD010000181.1:0-96734 GCA_030571615.1 Jamesozyma hellenica | reverse complement strand
AATATACAACCAGTAAATGGAAATGCAATTAGGCAAGTAAGTCCGTACCAGTACAACTCAATACCGTATGAAGAGCATGCGCATGCTTACATGGGAATGCATGGAAATCATCAAAGTCAAGGGTATTTTAACCAGCCATACGTGCAATATCCACCGTATGGGACATATTCAACTAATCAGCAGTATATGCCAATGTATACTAATGGTCAACAGCCTGTTGTTTTAAATCAGCCAACTAGTCAAAACTGGAATTCCTTAAATACATTAAATCCAGATAATGTAATGCATAGCGAACACTTATCAAATGCCAATAATAAGTTCCAACCTGATCCGGTTAGTTATGCTGATATTACAACTGCCATTCCTACATTCAATAAAAGTAGTGGAAACACATCCAAGCAACCCAGTAAACAATTAAAAAGAAAGGCTGAATATGCTTTAAACGATTCAGAATTTTTTAAAAAACAACCCAAAAAACAGTTATCAAATAATACATCACCATCAAAGAGCATTGAGAATAAACCTGAAAGGACCAAAAAAACATTTACAGATAGCGAAAAAAATCCAACTTATAACAAGGAAGCTCCTAAAATTGATCAGTCTAAGCATGTTCAAGATGATGAATACCTTGCAAATGAGGTCATACAAAATGATCAAGACGAAGATAACGAATTGTTATCAAATGAAAATTTAAAAGAGGAAGAAAACGGTATGAAAGAACCCATCGCTGTTCCAGGGACAAATATCAAATTAACATCCGAAGAAGATATTAAGAAGTGGAGAGAAGAAAGAAGAAAAATGTGGTTATTAAAAATTTCTAATAATAAAATTTCACATATGGAAGCCATGGGAATTAAAGAAGAGGATCTGAAAAAAAATAGTATTTTAAAAGAATCTAAAAAACAAAAGCAATTTATTCAAAGCATACAGAATCAAATTAATAGGACTAACCCACAAGTGAATTTAAACGTTAAAGTTATACAAAGAGAAATGGCCAAAGAAAACGAAAAATTGCTTCAATTTATTCAAGAGATAGGAGATGCTAAATTATTAGAATATGAATTGAGTCAAGACGAAAAGGATAAATTATTTGGGGGATTTCACAATGATATAGATAGAAAAGGTGATACGAGAAATTACAATAATAACAAAATGAGAAGAAACAACAATAATATCAATAGAAATTATAGAAATAGAAGCAATATTATAAAAAAATAAGAACAAAAATTAAATGATTTAAATTGTTACAATAAGTGTTATGAATAGTATATTTTCACTTTTCTTTTTCAGAATTGTTTTTCTTCTAACATCATTATGATCCAAAAATAGTAACACCGATTCCGCCAACAAAAGCTCCCAAAATCAGTCCATTTATGAATGTTGCTTTATTTTTTGATTTACTAGTTTTTGGCGTAGTATTAACCAATGACTTTTTAGCATCTTTTTTTAATTTATTTATTTTGCTAACTTTTTTTTTAGAAGCAAATTTGCAGGTAACTAATTTTTCATTTTGGAGACTATCATTTTCTAAAATAGCTTTATCATGTTTAGTTTTTTCATTACTTATAGGAGAAATTTTTTTTAGACTTTTATGAGATTTTTTAACTTTCAAAACTTTATTTTGCTCTCCATGATTTGATTTTTTGTTTTTTCCTTCTTCAGTTTTTTTTTCATGTAATTTTCCATCTTCTTTATCAGATACATAAGGTTCATCTTTTATAAGTAGGAGTGTATTATTACTGGGCGTGTAAATATCAGAGTTTGTTTCGTTAGAACTGTGTATATAATTTTTATTTTTTGATTGTACTTTCTTATTGATAATGCTGTTGGAAGTGATTTTATGGGTGTCATTTTGTGTCGGTAAAGATATCATATCCAATATTGCTTATTGATCGCAAATTTTCAAGATAATATTTTAAGTTTTTTATTTTTGTTTATCTTTATAAATTTAATTATGTAAAGAGTTTTGATTTATATATCATATTTATATAAGTATAAAGTACTAAATATTTTTTCCCGTCATTGTTTTGATTTTGTTTCTCTTTTTTGTTGTTTCAAAGATGTTTTGAAAAATAGGTTTGTGTCGTTTTGAAGCTTACCTACCACTCATAATGAAAAAAAAAAAAAATAAATAAATGATAAAAAAATATGTTGAGCACCACTTCAATCATGAAACACATTTGGGAACATCTATGTACTTTTTTATATGCATTAATTCACATTATCTGTAAAAAACACTTTTCGATACACAAATAACAGAATACTAATGTCCGGATAAAGCTATATGATAACACATGAATTTTTCGAGGTTTTCTGCTTATTTCTAATAAGGCTAGAGTTTACATGCCCATTATTAAACTTTTTTCTTTTTATTGATTTCTCTTTGTATGCAGCGTTTTGCCTAAATTGAGCACTTGATTTTGTTTTTTCTCTCTTACTTTTAATTTTACTTGAATTTTCCTTTTTATTTGCCTTAACTTTTTTTTCTTCTTCTTTTGCAAGTTCCATGGCAAATTTTTCATCTTCTTCATTTTGTAATTGTGAAGCTAATAATTTATCATTATATATTCTCATGTCTGACTTCTCAGATATATTCTCATGAGCTAGCGTTTCTGAACCTTCAGATGTCGACATAATAAAATTCTCATCGAAAAATATATCTTCAGACCCATCTATGGACGAGAGAGATTCCCAAACTATATATTTGCGGTCTTTAAAGCCTTGGTCAGTCACTAAGACGTACAAAATACCTTTTCTTTTAAAGACCACAGAAAAATGGTCGTTCCTAAATAAAATGGCAAACTTACCATTTGGAACATGCGCTATTGCGTGAAATAAGCCTGCTTCGGTAAGTTGAGTTGGTGATAATTCTAAAAATTGTTTTATAGCTTTAGCATCCCTGAAAACTATGTTTTCCTCTTTATTAACATCTGCAGTTTCACGAATACATGCACACTTTGCCAAAAGATCTTGAGCTTCTTCGTATGAGTATTTTCTAATAATCGACGCATCTGGAAGATCTTCGTTTGCTACCCAACCATGAACAACGTCAATATTGAACAGTCTAAAGATGCGCATATCTTCAATTTCCTGAAAATTCCCATCAAACCGGGGGTTTATATTTAAACCGTTATGTAAATTTGGCAATAATTCTAAAAGAGTTTGTATATCTGATGTATGTTTTTCATTCATTAAGGTGCATTGTTTAAGAGCAATGTCCGCTAAAATATGTAAGATATCTTCCAGAAAAACAATATACTTAGAGTCAACCATTTTTTTCATACTTTGAGATATGTCAGAATATTCTTCAGATAAAAGTAAAATATTTACCAAAGCAAGTAAAGCACAAGGTCCGTTTTCATTCTGCAGAAGAATTCTGGTATCTTTATTGTTAAATGTAATATTCTTAGTAGCAAATGCTAAAGTCATGATGCAGTACCTAGCACGTGTGTGGCATTAATAATGTTTATTAAATTTCAAGAATCGATATTGTCCTTAAATTATAAGTAAGTGCTGAGCCGTTGTTTTGTTGTATAAATGGTATTTATTGTATTGAGTGTTGTTGATCTTTTTTTTTTTTTTTTTTTTGATAAAGTTCCGGACAAAACTCCGGCTGTATATCCAGCTGGATAATATTTCAAATACGCCTCTACGTATTTCGAGATTTTTGATGAAGATTCATATACATTTTAAAAAGTTTGAAATGTTTATTTATTAATTACAAAGTTAAAAGTTAAATGATTGATGTTAAGATAGTACCAAGCTTTCATTAATTATATAGAAAAGAAAGAGGGGGGAAATTGAATTAGTACCACGTTTTAGAAATTTGAATTTAAGACAAACATTTCTATATCACATAACAAAAAAAAATTTCTCTTAATCGATCGAACTCGAGATAATTTAGACAAGAAATGATCCGCCATGAAGTGTATCGACAGAATAATATTTAATAATTTAAAACAATTTATAAGTCACAATAATAGAAAAAAAGCCAATGAAATAGCATTCTAAAGAATCTTGCTTTGAAATTTGTTATTTTATTTTTTCAGCTTTGTGTATGTGCATATTGTTTTCGGCACAAAGCAGAAAGTAATTAGATGAATTAAATTAGAAATGAAAAGTTCGCTTCCTCATTCAAAGGACTTCATTCGCCAACGAATTCAAGATACGGCTCTTACTAAGTAAATGAAAAAAATTTATCATTTTTGTAATTTTGCTAAACTATCCAAAAGACTTTGAACGTTATTATTCCCGCTTGCACTCTTTTGATCTTGTTGTTGTGTAGAGGCAGGTTGCTGTATTGGTGTTTGCATGGATGTCTTTCCTTCATTATAACTGGTCCTTGGTGGATTAGAGTTAATTGGTGGGTAACCTGTCTGTGCTGGTGCAGTGTTTTGGGGTTGAATGTTTTGCAATAAACCTAGCAATTGTTGTTGATTATTTGGCTGCTGAGTTTGGGGTTGTTGAGCAGAAGCTAACAAATTTGAAATGACATTTGGTGGCAAATTTTGAATAGCAGCCAATAATTGCTGTTGATCCATCTGTCCTGAGTTTGCACCTAATAAAGCATTCAATTGAGGTTGACCTTGAACCATAGGAGGTGGTTGAGATGGCATCGGAGAGTTTTGGTATCTACTGTAACCTTGATTCATTTGTGGTTGCCCAGCACTTTGATAACGATCATATACATTGTTCAATGGTTGCTGTGGGGTCATAGCATTATAGCGCTGCTGAACGGGCATCCCATATCCATAAGCCTGCTGGCCTCCAACTGGCGGAGGTGGACCTTGCATTCCATAACCACCATAATAATCGGAATTTTGTTGGGCACCATGTGGTGGATGTGGAGCATAATTACTTTGAGGGTAATCATTGTATGTGCTAGTTGGCATTGGAGGTGGTGCATTTCTTCTTCCTTGCTTAGAAAGCTTGATGTTGTTAAAAATGGAAACTGCATCTTCGGCAGAAACACTAACATACTCATCAAATTTGATTTCGCCATTTGGACCTTTGTTAAAGGTTTGGATATCAAGATTGTGGGTTTTATTTACAAAAATGACACCCCAAGAACCATCAAATGCAACCTCATTAACTAATTTTCTTAATTCCATGCGCGGCTTTAAAAATATCATATCAGTTTCGATACCTGTACCATTTTTAATACTGTTAAACACTTCGCTAGCATAAGCTCTATCAGCTGTTCTTTTAACATAAATTGCACATTCTGGAATTCTTCTTTTTGTTTTTTTGTAACTAATATTACCTTCATTATAAATATCAGAAGCATCGAAATCATCAGATGTTTGGAAAGGACGTTTAGAGGTTGAAATAAATGTGGAGCTACTGTTCGTACCGTGGTCACCGTGATCAAATTGTGGACGACTATTTGAACTAGAAACTTCTAATATTAACTTCTTACCAAAATTAAGCTGGTCTGTCTCGTATTCAATGGCATCCTTAACACTTTGAGAATTATTGTATTGAATAAAGCCAAAGGCATTCTTAATATTAATTTGAAGAATGTGACCATAAGGACAAAAAATTCTAAATAATTCTTGCTTGCTAACATTCTTTAAAGGTAAGTTACCAATAAACAATCTGGATCTTGGCGGAATATTGTGCATTTCAGTTATCTTATTTTCCCCACGTAAATACTGTGAATAAAGCTCGCGTTCTTTTTCTGTCATTGGTAAACTTAAATCAGCTCTTATGAATTTACTTGGTTTAGAAGAATTCGAAGAAGGCGTAGAGGAGACTGAATTTGGTTGAGGATTTATCATTTTTTTCAAAGCGTTAACATTCGGCATGGAAGTTTCGTCATTGGAGTTCAGAAGAGCAATGATGGAAGAAATTTTTTCATCACGTTGTAAATTGCTAAATTGAGGATCGTTCAACATACCACTGTCCATTATGTATTTTACTTGTTTTTGTAGCAAAGCTTTGTTAACATTCTCTTCATCTCCAATCTTGTCTTCCGCTTCATTATCGCTCACTTCGTGAGCATTAATAGTATCATCTTCGTTTTTATTGTCGTTTGCTTCGCTGTCGCCATCTTCATCTTCATCTTCGTCTTCGTCTTCATCTTCATCCTCGTCTTCATCTTCATCCCCATCTTCATCCTCATTCTTTTTTTCATTGCTAGTATCGCTGGCGTTGTTGTTCACTTCATCAGATGCAACTTCGTCATTTGAATCTTCATGACTTTCGCCTTCCTCAACTTCATTTTCTTCTACTTCTGCTTCAAAATCTTGGTCCTCCTGTTCACTGGATGAATTGTTATTTAACTCATTAGCAGAATGAACATTACCATCGTCAAGTGTTTGAGCATTAGAAGTTCCAGACGCTTCCTCTTGATTTAACTTTTCAGATCCACCAGTTTGGCTGCCATGAACATCTTCATCAGTATAAAGATCTTCTTCTTCACTGCTAGAACTTTCCACTTCATTGACATCTTCCGTGGATTGTTCCTTTTCATCTTGATAAGAAATAGGCTTATAAGCTAAATCATGAGTAGGTACAGCCTGAGCTAATTGTGATTCACTATTATCAGACATATTTATGATTATTCTATTTTTTACAATGAATCGTTGTTTTTATAATCTATTTCTTTAAGTCTGTCTTGAATTTGCCACTTTTCATATTTGTAATTCTGCGTTTAATATTTTTCATGCCAAAAATTTTCCTTGTTTTGAGTATGCGGGTAATGACTGTACACGTGTCGAAAATACAATTACAAATTTGTTTCGAAAAGTTAATTATACACTAGTATTGTTTTTAAAACTTTAATGAAAGCATTTTCATATGGGATAAGAAGTCATATTTGCTAACAGCTCAATTTTGTTATTCTTTTATTGATGCTTCAGAGTATTTCTAGAAAGCTTGTCGTAAATTTTAAAGGGGGAAACCTGAATAATATTACGTTAAGAATGGCATCATCTATTCCAGCTAATCAAAGCACAGACGGACCAGTTATAACTTGTGTAAAGACCAAGATTTGTGACTCATTTCCAGATTTAAAACATTTTGCGATATTTAATGATTCATACAAGCATGCTGGCCATGCAGGTGTGACAAATGCAGGTAACAAAATAGAATCGCATATTCGAATGGAAATTGTCAGTGACAAATTTAAAGGTTTGACTTTGCCAAATAGACATAGACTAGTATATAAAATTATTGCAGGTGAAATGGATAAATATCACATACATGCGGTTCAATTGAAGACTAAAACCATCGATGAGTTTAATAAATAAATATTTACAAAATTTTGATATGTAAAACATGTATATATTTAAAATAACGTAACTTTTCTAAATTTATTCCTCATCACTCTTTAAAAAGTTTTCGTATTGCTCTAAAGAAAGTAACTTATCCATTCCATCTTTTTTGGTAGCTTCGTTAATCTTAAACTTTACCATCCAACCCTTACCTAAAGGATCCAAGTTGATTAATTGTGGGCTACCTTCTAACTCTTCATTAACTTCAACAACAGTACCATTAACTGGCATGTAAACTTCGGAAGCTGATTTGACAGATTCTACAGAACCAATAGATTCTTCAGCCTCGACTTCTCTATCAACTTCTGGTAGTTCAATGTAAGTGGCATCACCTAATGCTGCTGCTGCATAATTAGTAATACCTAAAAAGGCGACACCATCTGGGTGTAAAGAAACCCATTCATGATCCTTTGTGTATTTGACGTCGGCAGGGCCAGTTGCGGTGTATGTGAATGGCAATTCAGCTTTGTTCAAACTGTTTTTAACTGAAGTTGATTGGCATCTTAAAAACAGACGCATTGGAGTAGCGGCAACTCTTGGAGTAGTTCTTAAAATAGTTCTAGAAGCAATTGAAAAAGGTAACATATTTATTAAATGATTGGATGTATGAAGAAAAAAAAGCTTTAAAACAAAAGAACCTCAATTTTTTTTGATAACAGTTTTTAATCAACCGTTATTTTATAAATGTAAAGTTTTTTGTTATAACGTTTTCAAGCGATAGCAGATTCTATTTCTCCGGGCGATATTTGATATTTTACCTGTGCAACCAAATCATGATCTGAAGAAGTCAACTTTTTAGGGCCGAATCACCTAGAAACAGTAAAACTATGATAAAAATAAACAAAAAATTTCATTTACCAATTCAAAAAAAAATAAACAACAGTAAACGTATTTTACTAGTTATAAAGCATTTCATTTTATTTTATTTTATTTTAATAGTAATGTGTATTTGAAAATGAAAAAAAAAAAAATAATGATGAAAATTTAACAAGTAATGATTTTTACAAAAGTATATAAATATTTGTGCTTTAATCTTTATAAAATTTTTCTAGTATACCTTTACATTGTTCTTCTAATGAGCTATCTTCTTGTACAACATTTTCTAGTAATTGTTTAATGATAGATTTCACAGGTGGTCTGAACATTATTAAAAACTTTAATGTTTGAAAACCTAAAGAGCTTCTACTTGGATCTAGTATAATCGGTTTAACTTTCTTAATATGTTCTTCAGTCAACTTAGGCAATTCGCTCATCAATCTGATAAAGATTCTACGATGTTGATTGTCTAAAGATGGTATGAGTTCGTCTAATAAACGTAAGGACCACTTGTCATAATCACCTTCATTCATTCTTAATTGGTATTCTGCAAACCATTCCTCATTTAACCATTCAACCATCAAAAAAACTTTATCCTTGAAATCTGACATAATGAAACCTAATAATTCTTCACGAATTAAATTGCTAATTTCTTTGTTACTATTTGTACCTCTAGTGGCCAATCTGATTAAGATTTGATACCATGATTGATCCTTATTCCAGTTTAATAACTTAACCTTCTTCAATACACCTAAATCGCCATTCAAAGACAATCCCTCATTGCTTGAGCTATGCTTCGTATCCATAATTCTCTTGATAATACGCTTTGTCAAATCAAATTTATAATTTATATCCATAGGTTTTGGTTTACCTAAAATTTTAGTTAAGTCAACTTCTCCGCTTTCATCATCTTCATCAACTTCTGATTCATTATCAGACTCTATTTTTTGTATTCCAAATTTCTGTTTTTTCACTTTAATATCATCATTTTCATCTTTTATGAAATCATTTTCTTCTTCTATAGTACGTTTTTTTAAATTAGGTTGTGATCCTTGAGTAGTTTTAGCCATAAGATCAGTATATCTGGAAGCAACAATTGATAAACCCGATATCAATTTAGTCATATCCGCTTTAAAGATTGCTTCAGTTGTTAAACTAACAAGTAATTCTTGTGGAAGTTGAGATAAATCTTGATTAGAATGTTCACTGTTCATTAATGAATAGATTGAACTATAAGAATTATTGATAGCTATTGGTGAAGAATTCAAAAAATTTGTCATTGAACTTTTTGAAAAAGTATAGTTCTTCAAATCTGTTAATAATTTCATTTCTTTCTCATTGTATGATTGTGTTAATGGTGGTTGTGGTGTTGTTGAATGACTTTCAGGATTACTTTGATCATTTTTATTGATATTATTATTATTTGTTGTTAAAGGTAACGAAGTGGAAGAAGAAGAAGGGCTACTGGATCCGTTAGATGAGGAAGGTAACGTATTGGAATTGTTGGAATTTACAAAATATTTTTGTTGTGATTTAGTTCTGTAAGATAAAATCTTTGATTTATCATTTTCGGTCGGTTTATTCTCTAATTGTTTTGCATCAAAATTTAAAATTCCTTTACTTTTAGTTTCTTCTCCAATTGTATGTAAAGTTTGTGAGATTTTATTCAATTTGGAATAAAATTGATTCATAGAATTTGTTGGGGTATTTTTAATTAATTGATTTTTTAAACCAAATTGAACAAAATTTTTATAACAGCGTTCGACAAATCTTTTTGAAAGTTTATAATTTAATATCGATGAATTTTCTAATTGAAATTTTGCATCGACATTAAATTTTAAAATACCTGATAAGATACGTACGGTTGCTTGAGATCTTTGTTTCATTATGAAAGAAAGACAATTTATGATACCAATGAAAATGGAACTAACCATCATCGGTTCTTCAATTAAATAATTTAATAACAAGTCTAAATAAATTTTAGCTTCGCTTTCCAATTTTTGTTTATTTGAAATTACAGGATGATTTTCTGGAATAGAAGAGATACTAATTGAGTATATTGGGTGAGTGATATTATTTTTATTATTTCCATTTTTATCAGAGTCATTTTTAGTTTTAATTATATTTGTCTGAACTATTACTACTTGAGAAATAAATTTTATCATTGCTAATTTACACCCAATATGTTTAGCATCGTTACTTAAATTTTGGTCAATTGTTCCTTTATTGGTAATATTCAAAATGTCTTTTCTCCATTTGGTAATTATAAACTTTTTAAATGTTTTCATCGTTTCCCATAATTTTTCATTTGATGTCTTTGCAACAAGATCAAATAATAAAGGATAAGCGCTAGAAAAAGATAAGACTGAAAATTTAAAAGTAATTGGATCATCACAATTTGAAGAGATAAGCCATACTGAATCTAAATATTGTGAAATAATAAATGGTTTTTCACCACTAGATATTTCGGTATGATTTATTGTGTCAAAAAAAAGTTGTGAAAAAAATCTCGATAAATCAACAAATTGTTGTGGATTATCAGCTTTATTCTTGAATGCGGCGAGTAAAATTGGATTTATTGTTTCTAGGACTTTAGGTAACATTAATTCAGGATTATTTTTCATAGCCAAGATCTTAGCCTCATGCAATTGTTGCATCTGAGAAGATGTTTCTGTGTTTGAAGCCATTTTGATGTTATTATTATTTATATAATAGCTTATTTTGTATTGCACTAGTGTTTTTTTTTTAAGAAATCAGTTTTAAAAAAAGGGTTCAAATGTGCAAAATAAATCCCAAATATATTCAATAGTAGTGATTTGTGTTCCTTTTCAGAAAAAAAATATTTTCGATGTTTGGAAATTTTACAAAATACTTTTTGTATAGTAAGATATAAAATATAATATATACAAATACGTGAGATAAACAAATGATACAATAGAAGAAAAAAAAAAAATAGTCTAGTAGAATTAATCTAATGGACGGGATAAATAGTTAACGGTGCTAGCCTAGAACAGTGATATATTGCTCTGCGTCAAACAAAATATTAATTTCTGTTTTTGTTTTGTTTTTATTTGAAGCTTTTTTGTTTTTCTTTGTTAAATTTTGCTCGCCTCTGATTTTTCAATTTTCTGGTGACGATTTTTTTTTTTGTTTTTTTTTATAGAAAAACCTGGTTGTAATTTTAGGGTGTGACAGTGCTGCGGTAGAAACAAATCATAAAACAAATTTAGTTTGAAATTTTGAAAAAATAGCATTATATTTAGATATAAAGTAAAAGATTGTTGAATTTTTGATTTTATATTTTATATTTTATATTTTGTTTGTCTGTCTGTTTGTTTTGGCATTTTTGTCGCAGTAAAAGAGATGGAAGGAACCCTACTTGAGCATCAGGGCTTTTTCCCACGTCGCAAGTGCTTTGCTGGAACTGAAAAAATGCGTGCTGTTACAACTTTGACCAGAGAACTGTTCGATTAAGAGTTGCTTTGTATATATACGTAACAAAAACAGAATTAGGTGTAAGATTGTGACCATTTCCTTGCTATAAAAAAGTCAAATGAAAAAATCCAAGTTTTTGTTTTTGGATGCGTTCACTAAGACAGATGAAGATGTTCGTATACGCACAAACTCAGGCGGTCTAATTACGTTAGGTTGTGTTCTGGTTACCTTTCTACTTTTGGTAAAAGAATGGACACAGTTTAATGAAGTGGTTACAAAATCTCAACTATTTGTTGATAGAGACAGTGATTCCAGATTAGTTTTTAATTTTGACATTAGTTTTCCCTCTGTCTCATGTGATGTGCTTACTTTAGACATTCTGGATGAGGCTGGTGATTTACAATTAGATATACTAGAAGAAGGTTTTACTAAATCGAGAATTTCCAGTGACGGAAATACTATATCAGATGAAGCCTTTAAGGTTGGTGAAGATATAAAATCCAATATTAAAGAATACGACGAAAATTATTGTGGTTCATGTTATGGGGTCCTAGATCAAAGCCAAAACGATAAAGTTGAAAATAAGGACAAGGTTTGCTGCCAAAGTTGTGATGATGTTCATCAAGCCTATCTTGATAGTGGCTGGGCTTTTTATGATGGGAAGAATATAGAACAATGTGAACGTGAAGGGTATGTTCATCAAATTAATAGCCATTTAAATGAAGGTTGTAGAATTAAAGGGAAAGCTCAATTGAGTAGAGTTAGAGGTAATATCCATTTTGCTCCAGGTAAATCTTATCAAGATTACAAAAACGTTAGAACATCGCAAACTCATTTCCACGATACTTCATTGTACGATAAGAACAATCAGCTAAACTTTAACCATATTATCCATCGTTTAGATTTCGGTGAGCAAACCATTAATCCTCTAGATGAACATACGGTTATCCCAGATTTCAATACACACCAACGTCAATTTTCATATTTTTTAAAAATTGTTCCAACCAGATACGAATATTTGAGTTCTAAAAAGAAATCATTAGAAACAGCAGAATACAGCGCTACGTATCATTCAAGACCGTTAAGCGGAGGTACAGACCAAGATCACCCAACAACACTTCATGCAAGAGGTGGTTTACCAGGTGTTTTTTTGCTTTATGAGATGTCTTCTTTGAAAGTAATCAAGAAAGAACAATATGAACAAACATGGTCTGGGTTTTTATTAAACTCTATAACTACCATTGGTGCCATTCTTGCAGTTGGTACTATGACAGATAAAATTGTATACAAAGCTCAAAAATCAATATGGGGTAAAAAAAGTAAATAAGCGGAAACGTTTCATAATGTACTGTTATATAAATTTGGTAAATAAATTTTAAAGAAGAAAATTTCGAGTATATTTGCTGAAAAAAAAATATTAAAACACTTGTGAGTTTGGAGCACACTTTTGCCGCAAAGCTTGAGCAACATTAATGCCATTGATTTCAAATTTCCTTATATGATATTTTTGTTAATGTTCAATTTGCTGTGGTCTTATCGTCATTACAGACTGAAATTTGCAGCACAGTTAACAATCTATCAGTGTTTTCTATCACCTTTCACGGCCTGTTTAAGTTTTATACAACGCGTTCAAACCGTAATTTTAAGAGGTCTCAAAAAATGTAACATTCGGTTCACGAACAATTGATGAACGCTGCCGACAATACATACATTAAAATTGCTGTTATTGCTGGCGGACTTAACTTATTTACACGAATAAGTTTGAATATTTTATTCTGCTGAAAGTTTTGAGAAAAGTCATTGATTTTTATTAAAAAAAAGTACAAGCTTCAAAATAGGTGACAGTTAAAGTTTTTGTTTACAGAGTAAAAGAACAAAAGATTTTCTAAAATTCGATAAAAATAAATGGGTGTTACGCAAACTTCAAAAAGGCCAGCCATATCGCTCAATGATTCTTCAATATCTTCAATCAACGTGTTACATCACAATGTCATGAACGCATCTGTTTCAGCTCAAGATTCGTTGTATTATGTTTGTCTGAATATCAAAAAAAGATTAGAGGCATTGCCTCAAATCCGACCTTATTTGAATTTAGCAAATTCATCTAGTGAGCTATTAAGTGAAAGGCAATCGCTGCTGCTTTCACAAAAGCAGCAACAGCAATTGATGGAACAGCAACAATCCAACATTTCAAATGGTCATAGAAGTATATCTTCAACTTTCAGTAATAGAAATAGTAACGATCTATTTATGAGTAATGCTTCTTCAACTTTGCGATCTAGTTCTATTTCTAATCTTAGCTTAAAAGACGATTATACACTCGATGGGATAACATATTCAACTTCTAATACTGGATCCAATAACGGTTCTGTTATTTCCAATGGTATGGAAGATACATTGCTAACTTTCAGTATGGGTATATTGCCAATATCCATGGATTGTGATCCTGTAACACTACTATCCCAATTGTTTCAGCAAGGTTCACCGCTATGTATATTATTTAATGCGGTTAAACCACAGTATAAATTACCCATTGTATCGTCAGATGATTTAAAAATTTGTAAAAAATCAATATATGACTTTATACTAGGGTGCAAAAAGCATTTTGCATTTAATGATGAAGAATTATTTACCATTTCTGACGTTTTTTCAAACTCTACAAATCAATTGATTAAGGTACTGGATGTAGTAACGACCTTAATGAACTCAGCACCAGAAATATTTGTGTCAACAAAAAAAATTCAAGAACAAATCGAAACTGAAACATCAGTTTTGCAAAAAAAATATATTACAAGACATAAAAAGAAATATGAGGAATATGTTAAGGTTATAAGAGAACTCATTGCCACAGAGAGAAAGTATGTTCACGATTTAGAAATTTTAGATAAATATAAACAACAACTATTAGAATATAAATTAATCACGTCAGAGGAATTATATATGCTTTTTCCGAACTTAACGGAGTCCATCGATTTTCAAAGAAGATTTTTGATTTCTTTAGAAATAAATGCATTGGTCGAGCCACAGAAACAAAGGATTGGTGCATTGTTTATGCATTCAAAATCTTTTTTCAAAATATATGAACCTTGGTCCATTGGTCAGAATGCGGCTATAGATTTTTTAACGGGAACTTTAGAAAAAGTGCAAGATGGTAACTTTATTATTAAAAACAGATTAGAATTGCAGTCATTTTTGTACAAACCAGTACAAAGACTTTGTAGGTATCCATTGTTATTGAAAGAATTACAATCATGTAATTTAGATGATGATCATTCTAATAGCAATTCCAAAGAATTAGAAGTTGCGTTGGAGATTTCTAAAAATATCGCCAGAAGTATAAATGAAAATCAAAGACGTACAGAAAATCATCAAGTTGTGAAAAAATTGTATGGTCGTGTTGTGAACTGGAAAGGTTATAGAATTGCTAAATTTGGTGAATTACTATATTTTGATAAAGTTTTTATTTCAACAAATAATTCTAGTGAACCGGAACGAGAATTTGAAGTGTTTCTTTTTGAAAAGATAATTATTTTATTTTCAGAGATTCAACCTAAGAAATCGAGTTCACTGATTTTGAAAAAAAAATCCACTTCGTCTAGTTCATCTTTAACATTAAATTTGACGTCTTCCAATCATCATAACTCAAGCAATTTGTATGATACTAATAGTAGTTCTCAAAGTGGTGCCTCATTAGCAGAGCCCAAATTAGATTTAAGAGGTCGTATAATGATTATGAACTTAAATCAAATTAATCCTTTACAAACAAGATCTTTGAATATAACTTGGGAATCCATTAAAGAACAAGGTAATTTTCTTTTAAAGTTTAAAAATGAAGAAACAAGAGACAACTGGTGTTCTTGTCTTCAAACATTGGTGCGTAAAATTAAGAGTGAATCTTTTAAAAGCAACGTTAGTGATAATTCTTTCATTTCATCAACTACTACTCCTTCTAGAGAAAATTCTACCAAATATTATAGTCGAAATACTCACGATAGTGTTTCTTCTTTTCATAATCCACAGCACATGAAACCTATATCAGATATGATGCCTAGACAACATAAAACTGCTTCTAATTTAGAAAACGAATGTAGGGCAATTTCTGAAAGTTTTAAGAAATCTATACCTGATTCGTGTATTGTAATCAGGATATCATTTAATTCGGATGTGTATAGTTTATTAGTTGAATTAGACTCAAAAGTAGATGAAGTCATTGATGCGATAAAGAAAAAATTAGATTTAGTTGGAAAAATTACAAAGGTTAAATACCAAGATGAAGATGGTGATTATGTCATTCTCGCATCAGAAGATGATTGGATTATGGTTAAGGATATGTTGAAAGAAAACGATGAACATATATTGAACGTTTGGGCATATAATTAGTGAAATATTAGCCACCATTCTTTGTTTTCCTTTCCTTTTTTTTTTTTTTTTTTTTTTACATTTACAGCATCATATATGTACTATTAGTAACCATATTATTCATTTATATTCGAATCATTTATAGATTAAATAATTTTTACAGTTGGAAAAAAAAAAATAACGATTAAAAAATATGCGATCATGAAAATAACTTAAGAAGGTGAAAAAAACTTCAGGTAATTTTTAATAAAATTATTTTTTGTTTTTAAATAAAATGAATGCTAAATAATAAAAATGCAGTATAAAAGGAATTTTATATACAGTGTCAACTCCTAATTTATGTAAAGCGTGTAGTTGTTATTTCTTAAGTTTTTCTCACCTTAGATATTTCAAATTAAAATCTTCTCTTTACTTCACTACCATTTTCAACAAAGTTAACATCATTATGTGAAGATGACCTTTTTCTTTCATGAGATAAAGAGTTTATCCTTGAAAAATTACTGGAAACGTTACATTTTTTAATGATAGGTTTCCTAAACATTGTTGGAGTAGAAGGAGTTAATGGAGATTGGAAAGATTTCTTTCTTGAAACATACGGTGGAAAGCTATTATATAATAAATTTGGTATAACCGACATACCATTGACTGTTAAAAACATTGCAGATCCGTTTTCATTTTTCGGTTTCATTTGACATAATGGACTGGATAATGAAGAAGATACTGAATGACATGATCTAGAATTTGGAGTTGAAAAAACTGTTGAAGGAGCACTTTCATCATTTTCTACATTTAATGCATGATCGTTATTTTCGTTAAATAGGTTGACAAATGGGTCATTAAAAATGTCTAATTTTTGTAAGCGAGAAAATTCTTCTGCTTGAAGCTGGGCATTATATTGTTTTATGGAATGAATTAATTGGTTTGAAGCGTTGTAAACTGTCAAATTATCTTTATTGAAATATTTAAACTTAAAACTAGATGGTAGATTATCTGTTTCTGATACCAATGAAATTAAATCATTAAATAATTGAATTAGAATTGAATCTTCACAAAGATCATTAATATTTTCCCACTTGTTTAATTTTTTATAATTCATTGATAAGGTTATTAAAAGGATGGTGGCATTGGCAATCATGTAATTGTCATATTTAGACCATAGTTTCAAATTAAAGGTAGCCAATTCACAGATCATATTAGTACCTAACTTAATTTCATTTGCATTTAAATTTAAATTTAAATTTATATTTGAGATTTTGTTAAAATTAAAATTTTCTTTATTATTATTGTTATTGTTATTGTTTTCTTTATTAAATAAAATAGTGTAAATGAATGAATCAAGTGTTGGAGATTGACAAATTTCCCAATCTAAAGACTTTAATAAATGAAATTCCATATCTTTAAAATTTTTTTTTGAATATTGATTACAACATAATTCACACAAAGTTCCTAAAGTTATTATACGATTCTTTGAATCCCAATATTTAGAACTTAACCATAAAGCAGTCAATGCAAGTAATTGATAATTTGAATTTTTGACAATAAATTTGGAAACATATCTGTCTAGAATATCATAAGTTAAAAATAAAGTTGAAGTTGAAAGGTTTAATCTTGTATGAGAGTACATTATGAAATCAAAAATTAAGTATCTCATTTTATTATTAATTTGTGGTTGAAGATCGAAGCCTGAAGATATTATAGTTTTATCATGATTTTGAATTGAGCTGATTAAATGATTTAATTGATCATTTTTGTATTCAAGAATTGATTTGTGATGAACGCGTAATTCTTTTCTCAATAGAAATGGATGTTCAGCTTTGATCTTTGAGTTATGTCTTCTAACACGAGCTAAATATTGAAGGTTAGGATAAATTGTTTTTAAGTCAGCTCTTGGTAATTCACAAAGTGTTCTTTCGAAGACATTGCTTCTTTGCATAATTCTAGTGAAAAGTTTTTTAATTATAAAATGCTAAAATAATGAAGAAAAAAAGAAAAAAATAAAAAAAAAAATTTAGAATAATAGAAGTGAAGATAGCCAATTAAAAAATGACTGAATTTCTGAATATTTCAATTGAAAATAGCCAAATTTAATGACTGTGAAGGGGGAAAAAAAAAAAAAGAAGAAAAAGAATATAAACGCAAGTTTATAAGGTCTTGGTTAATATAAAACAATATGGAATATTTTAATGAATTTATTTCAAATTGGAAAAAGAGAATAGTGAACAAGATGCACATAACATATAGAAGTGCTCAAAGCATTGCTATTATATATATAGAATGGGATGAAAGAGAATATAGTGCTTGTAGGTTAGGTTATGTAAAAAGAAGAAAGAAAAGAAAAATGATTGAGGTCAAGTCAATAAGTGCATATCGGATATACAATACACTATGTGGATGTTATTACCATAGTTTTAGTGTGAGGTGCGCATAGTGTAAAAATTTGGTATTTCTGCATTGATACATCATATTTAGTGTTTTACGTTGATGAATTACTGCACGTTAGCTGGTACTACGAAAAAATATCTCTATGGTATGTGTGATTTTCGAATAATTAATTACCTGCGTATACATACATACATACATACATACATGTTGAACTTGCTTAGAAAATGGCAAATGTGTTTTTCGAGGCTCAATATTTTGCAACATTTTTTCCATATGGTTTGACTTTCAAGATTACTGCAATAGGAAATTTTCTGTCTTGGGAAATAAATGAGACGCTTCTTTCTTTTTGTAATTTTTTCTTTTCAGCTCTCGAATTTTTTTTTTTTTGTTTGTTTGTTTTTTCAAAAAATGCAGTTTTCAAAATTGGTTGGGCTCGCTGGTTTTGTTTGCAAGGAATGATCGCAGAGGCAAACCTGAACACGTATGTGTGTGTGTGTGTGCGGGCGGGCGCAACAAGCAGTGTTTTTTTAATGCCTAACGGGTTGCCCAGTTCTGATGTAATCCGACGTTAAATTGTGCTGTAATTATGTTTTCTGGTTGTTTTTTTTTGTAGTGACTGAGACCTCAAATTTTGAAGAGCACATTTTTCTCACCAATAAAATTTACTAGTTAGATAACCAACAAACTAACTAGCCAACTCCCGATATTTTGCATAAGAATTTTTCAAAATTGACCCCAACGCATTGAAGAAAAAAAAAATGTTTAAGGCAGCTGTTAATTCAAGATAGGCATTTAATCTTTATGTCCGGTTCTTTTTTTGTGGGGGTGTACCATTGTCTGACTGATCACAAGTAAATAATTTATGAAAGAAACTTGCTACTGTTGCGGAGAAAACACCGCAAACAAACCAATTTTCGCCGCGAAATGATAAACTTCACACACAAGAATGTATTTTATTCATTGAATAATTATTAGCAAAATTCATGAAAACGCTACCATTGAGGTAGTTTATTTAATTCCAGCAAGTTTCATTTCATTTGAACTAACACATTCAAGGGTGCAGTATAAACAGAAATAAATGTATTGGAATGTCTTGATAATTAATTTATCGATACTTGATAGCGATAAAACGCTTATTTGTTTCCTCAAAATAAAGACAATTCAATGGATTGTATTGCTCTAAACGTGATAAACAAATTGCCTCTTGATTCCACTAGTGTTTTTTTTTTTTTTAGTTCGACAACAAGAATTTCTGATACTAAATATCCAAAAAATAAATTATCACTGGAAGAAATTTGCTATTAGGGCTAGAATCTGATATATAAGAACTTCACGCATGTAGAACGTAAAGCCAACGTGCAACAAGAATTTAGTCGAACAAACACGAGCAATGCATTGTTGTTATATTTAAAAAAAATTGGGCGAATTTGGGGCAACTATTAGCCCTGATTCTTATTTAGAGAAGGGTAACTAAATTTTTATAATAATTCAAGATTTCAAAATGCAAGAGCAAACTACGTGTCTAAATGTATCAAGTTCTTTATCACTGTATACGCACTATTAGGGGCATGCTTAGGGCACAAATTGTGATGTCAAACCCTAAAAGCTAAAAATAGCATTACGACGTGTTGCCCTGGACACGAGTTGTAAAAAGAAAAGAAAGGAAGAAATTTGCAGAGGGTCGCGCAGCATGTGAATTTAAATTTACAAAAATTATTTGTGCATTTGCAACGTGTTCATTATTTAAATAATGTGTGGGTGTATCCGCAAAAAAGCTTTACCCAATTGGGAATCTTTGGGTTTTTTCCCCATGTGGAAATAATCAAAAAAAATAAAAAGGGCTTAGCCGCTTAAAACTGAAAATCATATAGTTAAAAATAATTAGAGAATTTTATCTAACGACAAGATTTTGTAATTTTTTCCTATTTTCCATTTGCATGAAACATTTCATCCTTAACCACAGTTTCCCAAAAAAAAAAAAAAAGTATGATTTTTTTTTTCATGCGGAATAAGACAAAAATAATTAAAATTCAGATACTGACTGATACTGATATTATCTCTTTGATAAGTTATAATTGAAAAATGTTTATGGGATTCCAAATGTTATGTTTCCTTTTTTTTCTCTTTTCGAAACACAAAAACGTATTTTAATTTACGTATCATGAATTGATAACGACTGAAGTAGAATAGCTTGGTATGATCTTACAGAACTAAAGAAAGAAAAAATATCTTTATTCACAGTAAAATATTGTTGTACTTTTGTACAGCAATGAAATTTAAAGAGTTTAATTTCTTTTTATTTTTTTTTTTTTTTATTTTTAACTAAATTACTGTATTCGGTACCTAAAAATTAAAATCAGTTTTGAAACAGGATTTCTAAGTAATCATTATATTAAAACGTTTGCTATACTTTGATGACGCATGTGTTTTAATTAAATTCAATCTTTAACCCCCCCCCCCTAAGCTTGATCATTTATCTTTAGTAAAACTTGATTTAAGGAGAAAGAAAGAAATAATTACACAATAATTCAAATTCTAGAATATTTGTTTTTACAAAAATATTTACAACATTTTATTTACATAGTGTAATAACTTACTTATTGATAAAAACTTCAACTAATAATAATGCCAAGGAATAAATAAATAAATAAATAAAAGGAAGACAAAAAACCAAAAAAAAATACAATTGTATTAGAATCATAACAGGTTTATTTTTCTGTTGAATCAAAATATTTATTTAAAATATTTTTTGTAAAATGATTAAATCTATCCTTTGCATTAACAGTATTGTCCAAAGCAGGTCTAACGTCGACACTGAAAGTAGGGAAACCATTTTCATCATCAGGTCCACCATAAAAATCTAATACGTATCTGACTTTTCTATAACCTGGGTTTTCAATATCGGTTGAATTTGGATCAGCTCTAAGAACAATCCAATCATGTCTATCAAATGGCAATTCTCTTGCGTAATAAAAAGGGAATATATAACTTAAATAATAATTGATTTTTGCACGTGGACTTAGTAAACCTGGTTTACCCATAAATTTTAATAATTTAGGTTCAACTTTAGTTTCATCTGTATGAGGTTTTTCCCAATTAATTACTTCTTGCCAACTACTTTCATTTAAAAAATTATGAACTTGAACCATAGATTCAATAGTTGAACCTTCAATTTTTTCATTTGAATTTGAATCAATTTTACCTTTTTTGAGCATAGCATTATACATTTGTTGAGCTGAAGGATATTCCCATTTACTATTTTCATTACCTCTTGGAATGGTTGAAATTGATCTTTCTGTTGTTAAATCGAGTGTTTGTTCAGGATGCTTTTCAGTAGCAGATATATCTTTTGGTATATAATTCAATAGATTCAATTCATTTTCATTATTAGTCAATTCTTTATCCGATTTCATTACCGGACAAAGTGATGTATTATCATCCTTAGATGTATGCATCACCGGACATAATGATTCATTTGATTCTATAACAGTTTTTTTTTGTTGTATATTTTTCTCAACCCAAAACCAACCCATAATTATAATTATAATTACTTGACAAATTTTCTTTGTTATTTTGTGCTTATCGTTATTGGGAAAATTAGATTAGTTTTTTTTTTTGTTTTTATCTTTTTTTTCAAAAATCTAACTCCCGGAAAAATATTTCATGGTTTTTATTTTTTCTTGTCCAATTTTTCTTTTTTCGATGATTTTAAACATTTAAAGCCGAAAAGGACGAAAATCCAAGAAAACATGTAATGAACAAATGTTGTGTGAAACATGTTTTCAAGGTTTCAATATATTATTTAAGTAAATAAATTTGTGAAAAATAAATTGCGGGAACTTGAAAATCTAACATTTCAATAGCAATATACATTGCTCGTATAGCTTCGCCAATGAAATTATTATATTTATAACATGGGTAGGTTAATTCGGCTACGACATATTGTCAATGTTTGTACGATGGATGATACAGTATTTTTAATTTTCTCATTTCCATTAACTAGGAAAATACACAAATAATAATATAACGGGGAAAATAAAAACATATTCAAACAAGCATAAAAATCCCTGCAAAAATTTTTGCTTTCGTTAGCGCCGTTTATTCAGAAGTCCGAATTTTTTTTTTTGTTTCATTGGAAAACAAAAGTTGTTAAAAACAAACAACTTCAGCCCGGGTAACGATGGTGGCAAAAAAAGGCCAAAACACGCGGAGCATGTACACCCACACCCTTGGCTGCGAGTATTGCAGGAACAGGCATTGCGCAGTGCCGTCCGCGTTTTGCAGCTTCTTGTAGCGCAAGCGCGCGAGCGCGCGTGTTTGGGTGTATGCTGTGCGTGCGTTGCTGCCAGCGGTTTGCTTGCACTCTTCACGGGCACAATCAGGTAATCGTTAGTGGCATCTTCGCTACAATAACTCATCACATCACAGGCTGCTCGCACTACAACGTTTTACGAACACAGAGAGAGAGATGCAAAACAAGAAAAAAAAAGTATTTCGATCGTTTCTATTACGTTTCAACAACAATCGTGCAACTAAAAACATGATGATGATGATCGTTCTAAACTATTCTATCTTTCGCAGTACAAATTTTTTCTTCATTAAAAACCGCATTTTACTTATTTATTATTTCTATAAATACAGTTAAAAGAGATCAATACCACCACACCTGTCTTCATTCTTCTACTTGTGTAATTCTAATTGTTTCTACATTTCGTTTGTTTTACATCTTTTTTATTTTATGTAATTTTTTTTTATATATTTTCTTTACAAAAAAAAAAAAAATTGTGTACTATCATACATACAAACAAACAAAAATGTCTAGATTAGAAAGATTAACAAACTTACAAGTTGTTGCCGGTGAAGAATTAAGAAAGACTTCTATCATTGGTACCATTGGTCCAAAGACCAACAACCCAGAAGTTTTAGTTAACTTAAGAAAGGCTGGTTTAAACATCGTTAGAATGAACTTCTCTCACGGTTCTTACGAATACCACAAGTCTGTCATTGACAACGCTAGAAAATCTGAAGAATTATACCCAGGTAGACCATTAGCTATTGCTTTAGATACCAAGGGTCCAGAAATCAGAACTGGTACCACTACTAACGAAGTCGACTACCCAATCCCACCAAACCATGAAATGATCTTCACTACCGATGACAAATACGCCAAGGCTTGTGATGACAAAATCATGTACGTCGACTACAAAAACATTACCAAGGTTATTTCCAAAGGTAGAATCATTTACGTCGATGACGGTGTTTTATCTTTCGAAGTCTTAGACGTTGTTGATGAAAAAACCTTAAAGGTTAAATCATTAAACGCTGGTAAGATCTGTTCTCACAAGGGTGTTAACTTACCAGGTACCGATGTCGATTTACCAGCTTTATCTGAAAAAGATAAGGAAGATTTAAGATTCGGTGTTAAGAACGGTGTTCACATGATCTTTGCTTCTTTCATTAGAACTGCTCAAGATGTTTTAACTATCAGAGATGTCTTAGGTGAAGACGGTAAGGATATTAAGATTATTGTCAAGATTGAAAACCAACAAGGTGTTAACAACTTCGATGAAATCTTAAAGGTTACTGACGGTGTCATGGTTGCTAGAGGTGATTTAGGTATTGAAATCCCAGCTCCAGAAGTCTTAGCTGTTCAAAAGAAATTAATTGCCAAGTCTAACTTAGCTGGTAAGCCAGTTATCTGTGCCACCCAAATGTTAGAATCTATGACTTACAACCCAAGACCAACCAGAGCTGAAGTTTCTGATGTTGGTAACGCTATCTTAGATGGTGCTGATTGTGTTATGTTATCTGGTGAAACCGCTAAAGGTAACTACCCAATTAACGCTGTTACCACCATGCGTGAAACTGCTAAGATTGCTGAACAAGCCATTGCTTACTTACCATTATACGATGATATCAGAAACTGTACTCCAAAGCCAACTTGTACCACTGAAACTGTTGCTGCTTCTGCCGTTGCTGCTACTTACGAACAAAACGCTAAGGCTATCATTGTCTTATCTACCTCCGGTAACACTCCAAGATTATTATCTAAGTACAGACCATCTTGTCCAATTGTCTTAGTTACCAGAAACCCAAGAGCTGCTAGAATGGCTCACTTAAACAGAGGTGTTTTCCCATTCGTTTACGAAAAGGAAGCTGTCGCTGATTGGACCGAAGATGTTGAAGCTAGAGTCAACTTCGGTATTGAAAAGGCTATTGAATTCGGTATCTTAAAGAAGGGTGATGCTTACGTTTCCGTTCAAGGTTTCAAGGCTGGTTCTGGTCACTCTAACACTTTAAACATTGCTACTGTTTAAATCTTTTCAAATTAAATTGTTTGAATGTCAGGTTTATTGAGTAAACTGTTTTTGTATTAGAGAAATCAAATATTGTTTGAAGTGATTATTTATCATTTTCTTATGACTTTATAAAATTTATAATTTAATTTTACGCTTATAATTTTAGTGTGTGTTTTTTTACTCATTTATAAGAATTTTTGTTAATTGCAAACGTTTAGCAGGGTAAATAAAAACATGAATTTTTTCTTTCAAATTGGCTAAAGGTCTCAAGACTTGACAAGTTTTACGTTTTAAAGGGTTTTTTTAAGGTTGATTGATATTTAATATTTGTATGGAAAATCAACTTGGAAAAATATTTACCCATATTATGTTCTATATCAATTAATAAACTACTTATAGTTCCTAGAAAGGCAATGATCATCATGCCTGACTTTCCAAATGAAATTGACGGATTATTTAAATGAACACTGATGAATATTACAGAAATATTGCAAGGTATAATTTTATGAAAATAGCGTAAATTACCGTATCAGCATTTTGTAGGTAATATATGCGTGGAATGAGATGAAAAAATTTATAAAATATTTTAGTTGCTCTTTTATATGCGAGTATTCATATTTTTCCAAAAATATTCATGTGGTATTGGTAGTATTCTGAAATAAATAAATAAAATCCTTTGAATTATTTGGTACTAAATTAAAACATGCTTACCATCCTATTTATTTTGTTGATGCGATTGGTTTCGTATTTAGGAGTTAAACATAACGAACATTATTTTTAAAATACAATAAAGAATTTTAAATATTTATTTCTTTGCTCTCCAAAAGTTATATACTCCAAAAAGTATAGGCATTTAAAAGAAAACGGCATTTTCATAAGCTTTAATTTTTCATGTTTTGCAAATTCATGATTCACATTTAAAGTTGAAAAAGAGAACTTTTGCGGTAACTATTCTATAAAGCACAAGTATTTCTTCAATTTAATTTTTCTTCTTTAATAGTATTTTTTTGGGGTTTTTTTGCATAAAGCGTCTCGATAGAGATTAAAACATTAATCACATTGTCTCTTCATATGTGATTATTGTTTCTTTATATTATTTATAAATTTTTCAGCTATACATACAATAAAGTTCTTTTTTTTTTTTCTTTTCTTAACCTACTTTGAGTAAATGTTATGATATGTTATGTAAAACTTTCTGTGGAATATCCACGAAATAATATTTATCTTTAATAAACATATTCTTCTATTCTATAGTAATATTGAAGTGTAATTTAATTAACAATTTTTATTTTATATTTAAACTGTGTTGAGAAAGTATGGGTCAGTAGGAATGCAACCGCAGGAACTAATTAAACGTCATATTTGATATGTATTTATAATGTTAAAAGATTCTTTAGGATTCCGTAAAATATGAATAACACTGGTAGGGAAGGAACCGTATATAAAATTGGTTTAAATATTGTTGTCAAGTGAAGTAAAAAACTTTTATCACTAAAGGGACTCTTCCATTTGTTTTTTTTTAAAATTACGATAAATTATGACATTTCTACAATTGACAATATTAACGAAAGGCAAATGTATTGTCTTCAAAAACAGAACAACAAGAAATTCATTTAATAGGAGAAGTAATAGTACAGAGAAATTTATAAGAAGAGAGAAATAATTGAAAGTGAGTCAATATCATTTAACTATGACATACTTTTCAAAATGCTCAGAACTTCAATCTGTTGTGACTTTGGTGTATGTTTAACGTATACGACAGCCAATATTAGCCGATAATCTACAAAAAGATAATAATAATAATAATAATAATAGCACTGATCTTTTAGATAATCTCGAAGTATTGCCGAAATTTTGTCACCCAGCTTCCTTAACAACGTAAAAACTCTGCGTAACAATTTGTTTCCAATGTCAACCTCCCACTGATGATGCATATGCAACAAAACGTAGCATGATTCCTTGAAATGCAAAATTTTTTTGGAAATCTTTAGGAAGGGGAGCAGATACGACGAAGTATCAACAGAGTTTTTCATGCATCGAATTTTCTTTTTTTCCAGTGGGCCCTGTTTCAAACGTTATCGGGATTAACATGCGTTAAACCCGTATTTAGGAAAGCGAAGTACGTAAAATATTAGTGTACGAAAAGGCAGGGAGTTTCAAATAACCTAATTAAAGTTTTCAATGCGGAAACCCTTCTGCTCGTCTTTCAATTCATATTTCAGGGAAACAAGTTTTGTTCTATATGCAGTGTTTGTAAACTTTAAATTAATGCATGCATGGTGTGAGAGTAAATGACTGTGATGTGGCTGACAGACCAATGAAACGAAAAAGTCCGTCGGCTTTCTTTCAAAAAACGAGAGCAGTCGTTGCTTATTCTAGAACCTACCCGAGCGAAAAACAAACAATCAAAAACTCATACGTATTTTTAGTAAGAAAACCCTGAACCACCAAACAAAAAAAATGTTATTGAAAAAAAAAATCGGAAAAAAATTTGGGAAAATCAATTTCAACCTTGACATCAAATAAACTTCTCAACTTGTGCATTTTAAAAAACGCAAAATCTTCTTTCGATCGGCGAACTGGATTTTCTAAGACCGATCTACAAGAATGGACAAAAGCAAATCAAAAAATTACTTTGCAATATCAATGAGTTTGTAGAATGTTTAAACTGAGGCTTCTTCTGTGTGGTTGGTTGGTTATCTTGCTTCGAATTTTTCAGTACAATTATAAAAAAATTGTTTTCTTAACAAGAAATAAACCTGTCTAAGTGCTATCTCTTGCTAAAAAATAAATAAATAAATAAAATAAAAGCTTTTCTTTTTTGACTATTACAGGCGCAGTCTGTATAGTAAAAAAAATTGAGTTACAAGTCTTCTAAAGATTTTGATTTCCATTTTTTAAAAGCCGTCTTGCATGAACACCACAGCAACGTCCGAAGTTATTTTTATATTTGCATGACGGTACGCAGAAAACGCGTCTGTGCAAAGCTGTTCCTGTGGTTACGCATTAACGATTTGTGTACGCCTTTTGAAATTTTTTTCTCCGGCATTTTTTCCGACAAACCATGCATAACAAGAAATTCCGCATTTTCTTTGAAGTGGTTGTGCTGAAAATTCAAGAATTTTTAGTGCCTATCCAATGTCGAACATTTTATTTTATTTTTTTTTTTTTTTCAAATACCTGCAATAGTTAGCTATTGTGAAAAATATAAAAAATATTTTTAAAAATGTATAAAAAGGTTTGCCAATTTACATATTTCTTGATTTCTGTCAATTTTGAATTAAATGGCTTTTCTGCATATCTATCTGTCATAAATAACCACGGATAGATCATTATAAACCATGCCCCAAAATATACATTTCAACATTCAAGAATTTCAAAACCTTCTTGATAAAGATATTTCCTTGCTTCAAAGCAATTTACAAGAAATTTTAAGTTACTCGGGCGATAGCACTGTCAATGATATGCCATTTTCCATGGCTAGCGCCTCACCAGATACCTCTACGTTCAGTACAAAACATAGTTTTGACAATACCAATATTTCTAATATTTCGTATATGAGCTCTCCAACTTCTTGCAATTCTATGATCGATATTGATCCGGTAGATTTTTTGACTTCAAACTCACAAGAATCTATGTTAAATTCACCTCTAGAATATCACTCGGCCATAGAAAATGATCTAAATGATATTTTCAAATCAAAGGATCCAATACCACATCACATGTTATACAATGAAAATTTTTATTGCGAAATGGAAACAAACCAAACACAAGCCAAAAGAGTTTCTAAAATTCCAATTATTCATAATTTTAGAATCGACGAACCAATTAAAATGGGAAGTAAACAAAAAGAAAAAATTATTGATTTTTCTAAAAGTAGAAACGCAACCAAAGAATTGACGCCTGTTTTATCATCTGATTCCTCTGATTCATTAGTTTCTATTTCTGAAGAAAATATTAAGAGGTCTCGTAAAAAACTAACAGAAAGTCAAAAGAAAGCACATAATAAAATTGAAAAAAGGTACAGAATTAATATAAACACCAAAATTGCAAAACTACAACAAATTATTCCAAGTGTAGCTTCAGGGGACACCGCATTTGAAGTAAGCAATAATTTTACAAAGTTTAAAAACAACCATAAATATACTGAAAGTAAAAACTCAACAAAGTTAAACAAAAGTATTATCTTAGATGAAGCTGTTGAATACATTATATGGTTACAAAACAATGAAAAATGTCATGAATTAGAAATTCAGAAACTAAGAGACGAATTAAATCAAGCTAAAATCATGGCAGAAGTGAACAATAACTGTTATAATCAAAATTTTTAATTAAATTGAACAGAAAAAAAAAAAACAATGAATATGTTTGCGGACAATTTGCTGTCTGGGCAACTGATATGAATCAGTGAAACATTTTTTTATATTTTCGAAATTTTTCAAAATGCTTGGAAGTAACATATTATGCTGTTTTTTTCTCGGTAATCTTAATAATAGAGCAGCAAGAAAAGGTTCGAATAAAGAAAGGGGAAAGAACTAGAAGAACCACACAAATAAAAATTCGAATGGTTTCTGACGTTAAAAAGTTGGAAATTTGAAAGGGCAATCTGAAATTTTTAAAATAATAAAAAAAAAACCACAATAATTTCAAAAGCTAAAAGAAGAGAAACAGAGATATTCGGTTTTTTTAGTTCATATTTTATTTAATGACCGAAAATGGAACATGCACACTACATATAATAATAGATACCATCAAATAAGTAATGATAAAAATAAAATTAAATTCACGATATTATTATTATTATTTGAAAATTGTTTTTTTTTTTGTGAATATTAATAAAGAGACTACTCTTTTTTAGAAAAAAATAGCGAGCATTTCATAAAATTCGAAGAATTTTGTAAAATTGCGAGGTATTAAAATGTCACGCATTTAATTTTGGCTTTAATTTTTGCAGTATAACACTTTACATGGAAATTCTTCGTTTATTTAACTAAATAACTCTATAATTCAAAATATATATTGCCTAATTATTATGAGCTAATTAAATTATTAATTAAAGTAACTCTTCATTTTACAAATGATAATTCTTGTTTATATTATTTTTTTCTCTCATTTAATTATTTTCTTTCAAAATAATGGGACATCTAACAAGTCACTGAATATATGATGAATATGGTATAATGTCAATACGTAAAATATTATTATTTCATAAAATGTTGAATACAGAACATTTAATTATACCTCAATGTTAATACCTGTATTAAACGAGAGATTATTAAATATTGTTAAATGACTCATTATGAAACAATCGATGGCACTGCAGTGTTTTATATCGAATATTTAATAAACAACATAAAATAAGCGGAAATCAAACATATATATAACTGAACAATATTTATGTTCATCTCAGACATTCATCTTAAATACTGTTTGGGTATTTTAGTATTATTAGATAATCCTTTTGTATAAAGAAGTAAGAGAAAAAGTTCACAATTTCTACACTAAAAAATATGATTGTGCCGTCTGTTAATACTTCTATTACTAGCTCAGGTTTACTTTTTCTTCCCGCCTTTATTTCATATTTAGACGAAACAATAAAATAAAGTTCGCATCTAATTGGTAATCCATTTCTATCAACATTTTTTTGTTGACCGATCTTACTATGTAAAGATATGTTGGTACTAACTAAATATTAAGATCATAGTAGAAAGTACACAAGGTAGCCAAACAACAAAATTTTTCAGTATCAAATTCCTTGACAAAAGATGATGTAAAAACATTGACATATGAATCATGTCTGAAAAATTAATTTTCAGAACTTTGCTTTCGAGATAAGAAAAGAAGAAGCTAAGATTTACAAGAACCAAATAAAGCTCAAAATATGAATGCAAGTTAATCGCCGAATTATTTTAGCCAAAAAGCTAACGAGGTTCTTCTTCTACTATATGAAGATTAGGCATTGCCCTTACTTAATACACTGTAATTTGTAAAAATTGCTGCTCTGGGGGAGGTTCGAACTCTCGACCTTCAGATTATGAGACTGACGCTCTTCCGACTGAGCTACCAAAGCAAACTTTTACATTTTTTGAATATATAGACGCATTCCATAATGTAAAGTAAATTAGGCAAAAAGCCACTTCAAGGTACGCCGGAAAAGCTAGAAATTAATCTAGTTTTATTGAGGACAAATTTTGAAATGTAATGCTATAATATTAATGGTCATAGGGCAAAACCCAAAAGGTTACACAGTTTGCGAAGAGGTTTGTATAGTTTAATAAAGATTTCCACAGTTTAAGTATAATTTCATGAGTTTTTAAAAATGTCCAACAAGTCATTGAATTGATTGATAATTGATTAGGATAAAAATTTTCGTTTAAAAATTTATTTATTGTCACGTTTTAATTTGTATTATTTAATTTTGTTTACAACATGTTTATTAATGTTTCAATAGTGACTACCTACTTTAACAAGAAATAAATAATTTTTTTTGAATAATTTTAATAAATCGTTATGTTGTTTTATTATGTATATCACATTTTTAAAATTTGGTGCATTAACTACTTACTTTTATTTATATATATTTCTTTATATCCATAATTAAAACACAAGTTATATATGTAATGTTCCTTATAGTATATTGCATTGTTTGTTTTTTGTGTTTTTGAATTAAATCTTTAACTAATTTCCCAAACTACATAATTAAAAAAGGAAATCAGAATAATATCAAAATTTAACTACATTTAAATTAAGTATGAACTATTAAAAAATAGGCAAATTAGTAATTAAAAACTTTTTGCCAAAACTTCGAAAAACGAGTGGAGTAATCCTTGTTTGTCATTTTAAAAAATGTTGCTTTTTTTTAATCTGCTTAATGTACTTTATATATTTATGTAGTTCTGTCATATAAATATTCCAAGAGGCGCTCGCTATTAATTTAATTAAATCAAAAAAAAAAAAAAAAAAAAAAAAAAAAAAAAAAAAAAAAAAAAAAAAAAAAAAAAAAAAAAAAAAAAAAAAAAAAAAAAAAAAAAATAAAATAAAATAAAAAAGATCTTTTATAATAAAATTTACAGCTTGTTATGTAATTTTTTTGTTATCTATTTATATATTTCAATTATAGATTTTTCAACCTCAAACTATATAGAAACAATTATTTGAATGAATTTTTTTTTAACCCATAAGCATTTTGGAAAGAATTTTTAATATCTTTTTAAACAAAACAAAAAAAAAAATGTTCTTAGGTATTTTTTTTTTGTAGATATAAATTTTTATTATTTTAAAACAATTTTTATTCCGAAAGGTACAAAATAAAAATCAAAAACAAAAATGTTAAAATTTTGTCCATATTTCTTATTTTATAATAGAATTTAAAGTTAAATTTGGAAAACGGTTCAATGAATCACAACCTAACTTTACTGAGCAAGAAGATGATAAAACATTCTAAATTATTTACAACTACATGAAAAGTAAGTCTTAGATATACTAGAAATTTTTTATGACTATTTATACAAACTAAATTATATATTTTATTATTTTTTTAAGATGGTAACAACATCTTCATCCTCAAGGATATGATTTAAACCTACGTACTGAGGTTGGTGCTTGACACTACTACCAAACACCAATGCATTTCTAAAGTCATCAACTAAAGATTTATGGATTTGGTTACAGAAGTCTTTTACAGAGCAACGATCAGATCTTAAAACAACCGGATCAGTAAAATCGGGAACCATACCCTTTGGCTTTGTGTAAACACGGACTAAGTTTAATCTATCCCACATGACCTGTAATAATTCATCTAAATTCCATTCTTTACCGGATGAAATAGGAACGGCATTAGGAATTCTGTACAATAATTCTAATTCTTCTATCGATAAAGAATCAATTTTGTTCAATACATAAATTGCTGGCATATATCTTCTAGTTGGAGCTTCCAAAACATCAATTAAATCATCAACGGTTGCATCACATCTAATTGCAATTTCTGCACTGTTAATTCTATATTCACTCATTACTGCTCTGATTTCATCGTGATCTAAGTGTGTTAGAGGAACTGTATTGGTAATGGATATACCGCCTCTTTCCTTTTTCTTAATAAGAATATCCGGTGGGGTTTTATTCAATCTGATACCAACACCTTCCAGTTCCTTTTCAATGATTTGCTTATGTTGTAGAGGTTTGTTGACATCTAAAACAATGAATAATAAATTACAAGTTCTGGAAACAGCGATAACTTGTTTACCACGACCTCTACCATCTTTAGCCCCATCAATAATACCTGGTAAATCTAGCATTTGAATTTTGGCACCCTTATAACGGATAACACCAGGGACTGTGACTAAAGTTGTGAACTCATATTCTGCAGCTTCTGATTCGGTACCAGTCAACTTGGAAAGTAATGTAGATTTCCCAACCGATGGAAACCCAACAAAACCAACACTAGCAACACCTGTTCTAGCAACATCAAAACCAACACCACCACCACCACCACCAGATGAAGCACCAGCAGTAAGTAATTCTCTTCTAAGTTTCGCCAATTTGGCTTTTAGCTGACCCAAATGAAAAGAGGTGGCCTTATTCTTTTGGGTACGGGCCATTTCATCTTCAATAGCTTTGATCTTTTCAACTGTCGTAGACATTATTACAATATCGTTTTCACTGGACCTTTCTTTCAATATCTTTCAAACGAGCCAATACAATGAAAATTAACTGAGTTGTATAAAAATACAACTTTTCGCCGCGCCTTATACTCATCGAGCCGTCTTTTTTTTTTTCACTTTTTTTTTTGTTCACAGTGAGAAATTCGTTTGAAACGACGAAAGCACTGAAAAGTTACGTGATTATTTTATAAGCAAAAGAGGAAACCCAAGAATTAGTATTGCCAACCCAAGCCTTAGCCTTATCATTTAACTACTGATACCTGCTATGTCTCTTAAGGTCTATATTAGTATACATATTACAAATTTTTAAATAGAAAATACGGATCAATATGAAATTGCAAATTCAATCCCTCAACGAATTTGCGTGACAAATATTTCTCCTACAATATTTGATGTCTACATTTTAATATTAGTGAAACTTAGACACCATTTGGTACCTTACCCAAAACATCGAATGCACCAGTACCAACGTTATTCAGTTTACCCATAACAATTCTGGCAGAAGGACTTTCTAGTTGTTCACGTTCGTTATCCAAAACAGCTTTGGTTAAAAATTGACAAGTAGTTTCATAAGACATCTTCATTAAAGAAGAAGTGGAAGTTTCCATACCTTGTCTATTGAAGGCTAAGTATGTACCTTGTCTTGTCATCATATCGGCAATCAAATCCAAATGACGGAAGGAGACAGCAATGGCATAACGAGAGAAAACATTATTAATTTCATTAACAATTGTGTTTCTAGCAGCTTCAACACCATATGTCTTCAAAACAGCGGTAACGTCATTAGAAGTGATACCATCAACATCAATAAATGCTTCTTGATCCCACATTGATTGGAAATTGACACCTTCAGTAACCAAAACACGTTTGCCGTTTTCTGGCTCTGGATGAACACAACGGTCAATGTGTGGAACTTGTCTGACAACACTCTTTCTACAGATATCTTCAACAATATTGACCATCAGTAACTTTTCAGTATCAGCAGATAATTCTAATCTGAATTCACACCATTTACCTCCCTTATCATCAAAATTATATTTAGTAATAAATCTGTGATTGGTGATTATCGCAGATTGACGATCACGTTGAGTTTTAGACATGTTCTTGTTTGCATCATCAATCGCCTTTTCTAATTCGTGACTCATTTTAACATCTTCACCTTCATCATCCGATTCTGATTCTGATTCTGATTCCTTATCAGAATCTAAATCTTCCTCATCAGATGACTTTTCAGCTTGTCTCATAGTCTCAATTTCATCTTCATCAGGGTCATCATATGAAACAGCTTGTTTAGATCTCTTCTGATATTCCTTTTCATCATTGTCTTCGTCATTTCTTCTTGATGATTCAGTAACTTCTTGAAGTTTTGGAAGAGCAACACCAACATCTGGTAAAGTGGTCTTTTTTTGTTTTCTAATTTCCTTGATGATGACAGATTCTAAAGAGTGTAAGAATTGGTTGGAGATAACTTCTTGTAATTCTTCCTTTGAAACATCGTATTCTTCGTTGTATTCATCAAAATCAAAGAATTTAATATTAATTACGTAAGAACGACCGCTAGCGTTGCTGTTAGCTGATCCACTGGTTTCAGTAACGGTAACTTTATCGATAACTTCAGAAAGTAAAACCTTAGAAATTGACTTACAAAATGTGTCCGCAACGTTATCAGAAACATCATTTAAAATTGGTAATGTCATTTGTGGAGTCTTGATGGCTGCTGATGCTGTCATAATAATTTCTCTCATACGTGGAATACCTAGTGTGACGTTAGCAGCACCGTGACCAGCAAAATGGAAAGTGTTTAAAGTCATTTGTGTAGATGGCTCACCAACAGATTGAGAAGCAATGATACCAACAGATTCACCTGGATTAATTAAAGAACGCATGTATTTTAATTGCATTAAAGCTCTGAACTTCTTTTCACTTACGTTAGAGTGAGACTTGAAAAGCTTGGAATTATCGTCAAGGAATGATTCTAATTTATCTTGGAAGTTTTCAGAAACAGAACCTAAATATTTAGCCGGATTATATTTAGATAATACAGGATCATATTTATCGATTTGTTCATAATGAGGAACCTTACTATGTTTCTTTCTATATTTCAAAGATTTCTTGTTGTACTTCAAAGCCGATTCAACATCCAAATGTTCAATTAAAGCAGATGGGTTATACTTCTTTAATAATGCATCGTAGTTATCTAGACAGAAATTAAATTTGGTCATGTGAGATTCCTTTGTGACATCAACAGAATCACCACCATATAAAAATTGAATTAAAGTACCATCGGCATCTCTGATAGAATTATCGTAAGATACATGAACACCTTCTAATTGTTTTGTTAAACAACGTTGTAAATAACCAGATCTGGATGTTTTAACAGCGGTATCAATCAAACCTTCACGACCAGCCATACAATGGAAATAATATTCTTGCGGCTTGATACCAGAGTAGAAACGACCCTTAATGTAACCACCAGCCATCGCATCAGTTTCGTATGGTTTAAATGATGGTAAAGTCTTACCACTGACCATAACTGGTACTCTTCTACCTTCTAAGGCTTGTTGACCTAATAAACACATAATTTGAGAAACGTTAACATTAGAACCTTTGGCACCAGAAAGAGCCATGGATTGCATCGAGTTATCAGGAAATTTTTTCATAGTACCATTTGGAACACAAGTAGAAACTACCTTTGATGTAATAGAGTTAACCTTGGAAGAAGTGACAGCATCAAGAATACCAGATTTATTATTATCACGTAAAACTTCTTCCAAACGCTTTAATAATTCATGATCATCTGCAGCAGTATCTTTTGGTAAATTAGTAACTTCGGCAGCAGCTTCACGACCAGTGTCGGTAGATGTCTTCAAAATGTCAAATCTCCATTTATTACCTTCATCGGTCAAACGTAAATCATCCATACCACAAGTAAATGCAGTGTTTGTAATATAATTAGTGAAAAGTCTACCTAAAACAGATAAAGACTTGGCAGCTACATCAGGTCCATAAACTTCATGTAAAGAATGGACAATACCATATTTAGAAGAACCGTATTGACTCTTGTCTAAAATACCACATAATAATTGACCGTCTCTAAAAATTACTTCACTTTCATTAGAACCCTTACCCCAATATTCGTTTTTAATTTTATTGGAAGAAGTTAAGTTAATACCAGGCATTTCTTGAGGAGTGATGTTTAATAGAACAGTGGAAATAATTTGCTTACCAGTCCATAAAGGAACTGGTTTGAAAATAGCTGGTGGCATAGTGATAATTCTTCCACTAGTAGCATGACCGTCTTCTGGACGAATACAACCGTAAATGTATTGGTGATATTCTTCTCTAGTGAAAAAACTATCTTTACTTGTCAACCAAACACCTGCAGAAATATGATCTTGAATTAGACCTCTAACAGGAGAACCAGAGGTTGGAGTCAAATATTGAGAATCAGTATTAGCTAAATTCAAAGCTTCAGCTCTAGCATTTTCATTTTGTGGAAAATGCATGTTCATTTCATCACCATCAAAATCAGCATTGTAAGCACCAGTGTTAGCATAATGTAAACGTAAGGTCTTTTCACCAGGCAAAACTCTAACTTTATGACCCATCATAGAAGCCTTATGTAAAGTTGGTTGACGATTCATGATAACAACATCTCTGTTCTTGATATGACGGTACACCTTTTTATTTAAAGTATGAGTGGCAGAACCATTGGAGGATGGTGTCATTAATTGATTAGCTAAAGCCTTACGTTGTTCAAGAGACATACCAATTAAAGAGACTAAAGAACCATCCTCGTTTTGAATTTGTAAAGCACCTGGCCATTTATCTGGACCATTAATAACAGCTTGACGTAATTCAGCAATGTTGAAGGAAGTAACAGGTTCTGGATAAGTCAGCTTGGTAGCAAAAACAGGTGGAACACCAATTTCATTAGTTTCAATATTTGGATCTGGAGAAATAACGGAACGAGCGGCATAGTTAACACGCTTACCCATCATGTGTTTTCTGAACAAACCTTCTTTCTTTTCTAAAGCTTGTTTGACACCTGGAATTGGAAGTTTACCACTAGTGTTACCTTGGACCTTTGTAGAATCAATGAAACCATTAACGTCATTTTGAATAGTGACAAAAGCATTCATCAATCTACTAAAAATAATTCTTCTATCTTCTAAAGAAACCTTATCTTTTTCTAATTTTGACATTTCATCGTTTAAATCTCTGATTAATAAAGAAGTAGTTAGAATCTTAGATAACAATTGATTTTGACTGTTTTCATGAACTTCATCACCTAATTTAGATGGTAAACGGAATCTAGTTGGTGGAACAACAATTACATCCATGAAGAATAAATCTGCAGAGACGTATTTTTTAGATAGATTTGGTCTAACATGGAAAATGTATTGTAAAACATGTTGTTCTTTTCTGAAAACAGCGTTTAAAATATTTCTAATTTCAGTGGATAAGATATAGGTGGAGCCAGTCTTTGGTCTTGCTGTTGGATTTCTGCCAATATTAAAATCACTTTCATTATCGGTTGCAGCAGATTCGCCATCTAATTTCTTGGCTTGTTGTTGTTTTTTAATCATATCTTGACGAATAAAACCTTTAACTCTGTTGTTGGTCAATTGCTTTTCATTTAAAGCAGTTTCAAAAATTTTGGTAAAACCGTCCTTTCTAAACTTTGGAGAAAACATACCACAGTTGTCACATTTTGGTCTAGCTAAAATTTTTTTGTGAAATTCATGAACCAATTTCTTTCTTTCGTCACTGACAATGGCAGTGAATGTACCATTAACAGTTGTCTTACCTTCAGACATTGCTTTAGCAATGCAAATGTCTACATATTCACTACGTTTCATTCTCAATTCTTTGATCAACTTTTCTGGCACGATCTTAGACATAGATTTCTTTACACCAGAATGTTCGATTAAGTTGTCTTCTTCGGCTTCATCTTCATCGTGATCATCGACTAAATGCTGTAAATCACCGATGGTAATTTCGTCTAACTTGTAAGCTTCATCGATAAGACCATATTGTAATAATTTTAATTTCAAAGCAAATTTTTGAACTTCAACAGATTTTAAACGAAAGTGATGACAGTATAAACATGAACTTCTTAAATAAATATACAATTGGTTAAAAAATAAAGGATTGTAACAAGGAACAGGTAACTCAATATGACCTAAATGACCAGGACAAAATTTTTCATCTAAACCACAGGTAGTACAAAGATTTCTTAAAAAAGCACCTAGTGATAAATCATAAAGACCACCAGATATCGGATGACCTAAATTGTCTAAAACGGTAGGATTGGTAATTTGTTTAGCGGAAAGAGATCTAATTTCCTTTGGAGATAGGATATTGAAATCAACAGAAGTGATTTCAGAACCAACAGGTTTGGTAATATCCATATTGATTATATTTTAGACGTTCTCTTTCTTGGTTTTATTCTTTATTATAAATACGAGGTTTTCAAAAAATTAAAGTCAAAATAGTATCAGTCAAAAAAACAGAATGTGAGGGATATTTTGTATTTTAATAATCTGAACTAAAAACCTTGAATACTTCAAAACAAACAACTCTAGTTAAATGATCTTTCAAGAATCTTCTTTAATGCTGTGGTAAATCAAAATATCTTATAATGAAAATTTTTTTGCAGAAAAATTGCTGCAGCTGAAGAAAATGAATTTCAATCTCATCGCAAAATTTTTTTGGAATGAAAATTTTCAAACATCGCTTTATACGTAAGAAATATGCCGGGTAAAAAACTCTGCCATGTAAACAATGAATATTAAATAACAGTAATAATAGTAATAGTAACAATAATAATAAACAAATATTGAGGAAGGCCTTGGAGGCACGCTTGAAGGCACTAAAACAAGCAGTTTACTAAGACACATATGGGAATTTATACCGAAAAATGTCTGCACCAACTTTAAAATCAACTGCGATTTTAACCGAACATTTGGAATACCCTCCAATTTCTCTGCTTGATGATATCATAAATAACGTTAACGATATCATGTACAAATGTACTGCGGCTATGGAAAAGTATCTTTTGAAAAAAAGTGAAGTCGGTGGGGTGGATTATTCGGAGGAAATTAGGATTGGAATTGCCAAGTTGGAAACATTATTAGAACATACCGTGGACAAGAATTTTGACAAACTAGAACTTTATGTTTTAAGAAATGTTCTTAAAATCCCCGATGAATTGATTGAGCAAAACGTTTTTATGCTAAAATACCAACTACCCTTAACTTCAATTAATTTAATAGAAAATGGCGATAAGTTCAAAATGAATTTTCAAATGAAGATTGTTGAACTTGAACGAAAATTTATCAGAAATAAAGAATTGAAAAAAAGACTACAGACAGTATTAGCTTTGAAAAAAAATGTGTCTGTATTCAAAAAATTAGTCATGGAAAAAATCAAGATTTGTTTGGATAACCGTACGGAAGATGAAGAATTAAATAATATTCAAAATAATCTGGTTTTTATGTCACTGAAACCTATTGACGATAGTTTAAAATTATTGGTATCTCAATTAAGACAATTGTACAATGATAGCGAAGAAAATTGTTCTTCTGAAAAGATAAAAAGTATTATTAATAGTGGAAGAGATAAACATCAGGAAATAAAAAATGACAGTAGATCACAATATATTGATTCCCAGGTACAAAAGGTTTTAAGCAGTAAGAATATAGTCGATAGAAAAATTATTGAGAGTGATGACTTTAATCTGGACCGCAAAGAAAATTCTCTAGACCTAATAATTGAAGAACCTGATTTAAGTCTGTTTAATTCATAGGACCACTGTCACTTTTCTGAATAGAGAAAGGGATTTGTAAAAAAAAAAAAAACCGGCCCATTTACTAATTAATCTTGAAATCGATTTGCGTACGCTTTTTTAGATTACTCTGGCATATTAAGCCCCTTTGCCAATATTCCAAATAATTTATGAGATTTTTATTTTTAACCTACGACTTTGATAAAAATACAAATGCAAGTGTAATACTCCTGGAATTTCAATATATTGAAAATAAATATATTATATAAATGTATGAAAATCGTACATAATAGAGGATGGACGTTTCAAATTATTTTGAAATCTGAAGCCTATGCTATAACATTTTTTGTTTATCTTTTTTATATGTTTATCCATAATTGCGTTGAAAATGTCATTGGTATAAAAAAGTTTTTAAGTATATATGATTTTCAATTATTGTTTACTTTTGAGGTAACTTTATTGGATATTAGTACAAAAAGTTAAATTTTTAGCAAGTAATCCAGAAAATAAAAAAGCAGAAATTAAAAAAAAGAGAGTTAAAATATTTTAATTATATATATATTTATCGGAGACAGAAACACTAAAGTTGCTCTCATATATATATATATATTGGTTAACTCTTTTTTGTTTTGAATAACGTCCACTAGGGAATATCCCATTGACGAGTTGCCTCCAAAATCTTCTGAAGCTTTCCAATATGTTTTCTTTAAAGAAGCTTTAATTGAGAATTTGGAATACTTTAATTGAAAATACGCTGAAACTAGTGTCATTGACAACTTTTAATGATTTTATTGCAGTTTTTGAATGCCTTTTAGGGCTTTCTGACCAATTTAGGTCTCAATACCGCAATCGTTTTCTACGTCAAAATCAAAATTTTTTTGACTGATACCAATAGCTATAATAAAAAATTATATTTAAATTAGTAAAAGATTTGTGCACCATCCTTGTAAAAGAAAAACCTTTTTAATATCATCCAATATTCTTTAATTGAATATAAAACATTACGTTGAATAAAAAGTGGTAGCAATTACAAAGCGATGGTTCGTTTAAAGAGTAGATATATTTTGTTTGAAATCTTATATCCACCAAACGCGATTAGGGAAGATGATTGCAATGTAAAGGATATCTTACTTGCGAATCATAAAGCGTCACCACCAGAAATATCTATCAAAACAATATTGCAAGAAATACGACGTTCCCTTCAATTAAATTTTGGTGATTATGGATCGGGTAAAGTGAATTCGTTATTGCAAGTGAAATATTTTTCAAACAATACATCAACCGGTATTTTGAGATGTCATCGAGAAGATAGCGATTTGCTAATATTAGCTTTATTTTTCATCAATAAAATAAACGAAGTGGACAATATTATCGTCAATCCAGTTAAAGTTAGTGGAACAATTAAAAAAATTGAACAATATTCCATTAGAAGGGGTTCAAAATACATCGCTCTAATTGATAAATATGACAGGCAGAGTAAAAAGAAGTCCGAGCGTTCAGATTTTTCCATTGGATTTAAAGATAATTTTGATGCGGTCCAAGTGGATGAGAACGATGAGTAGAAAGTATATTTGTAAAAAATTACGTATTTTGCATATAATGATATAGTTTACCTCAATAAAACTACACGATAGCATAATAGTTATTCTCTTTGCAACCCGTATGATTTTTCGTTTCCAGAAGAAGTGGATAAACCATCTTTTTCTGCTTTTGTAAACTGAATTGGTCCTGCATTTCCGCCAGATTTTAAACTATTTGATCTACCAGTTTCTTTATTGACTTTATCCAACATTCCTTCCGCGGAGTCGTCTAACATTTCTTCATTTACCATTTCATCCAGCCTACTGTAGTTTGTTTTGTAAATAGTATCAATACTTTGTTGGACAAAAAGAGGGTTGTCATAAACTTGTTCTTCATGCCTTCTGGCACTAGCGTTCGCACCCTTGACAAATAACCTAGAATCATAATTCATTTCAGGAGTCTTTGTAGCTTTAGCGGTTCCTAAAATGACTTTTTCACTAATGTGTCTACCCTCTTTTTTGGCAAGATCTCTTAACTTATTTATCAAAACTCCTTTTTGATTTTTTTTATCCAGTTGCCAAGATTTATCAACTTTTGAAATCTCTCTATTATTATCACTTTCATATCTTTGTGCATTGTTTTGAACTTTGTTATCATATCTATTTCCTATTTCCCGCCTTCTACTTGCCAAAAGTCTTAATTTCTCCTCCTTTATCTTAACTTCTTCTTCTAATTTTACGCGCTTCATTTCATTTTTTAATTTTATACGTTCCTTTGCTTCATAATCAGCCTTTTCTAAGGCATCTGATAATTTATTGAATTTGTCACTAATCTCAACAGCTGTATTTCTAACACCCATAGTTGATCTATCGACAGTGAATCCATTTGGATTTTTCCACTGAGATACAAATGTTGGTATTGCCCATTGAGCTCTTTCTTCAGGTGTTAAAATTCTGTCATTTGTGCTATGCAAAGTTGAAATTACTTTTGGTTCATTATCTTCTCGTGGGGTATAAAATTTTGTAGAACTTTTAAACTTGGCGGGCTGCAAAGGATCTTGTTTTGCTGTTATTATACTAACATTACGTTCATTTATCTTAACATTACTGACAACTGATTTTTGAACAATCGGTTTTGATTCAGTGCTTGCAGCAAGTAATTTTCTGAAATGCTTTTCCGTTTTCTCATAACATTGTTTAATTTCCTCTTGGGTGGGTGAAGCAATCTTTAAGTTAAAATTTCTTTGCCTTAATGGGATAAAATCTTCAAACTTTACATTTTCAGCTATCAGTAATTCAATCGGTTTAGTTTCATCCATGTTTTTTCTTTCTGCTTCCTGTCTTTGAGGTTTCCCCAGTAATGCGCTGATTTTCCAATTCTCTTCATGTTTTAAAGTGGTTGACAGTTTTTCTTTCTTCGTATTGTGAACTGGGAAAGGAAGAAGTGAGCTAAATGACATAATAAAAATGGTTTGAAAACTATTTTTGTCTATTATATAATTTTATATTTCTGTCTGTTTTTTTTTTTCCAGTTAATGTTATCTAAAGTAATGTTAATTTTGTTATGAACTTTAAGCATTTTATCTTTTTTTTTATTTCATGCGATTCCTGAAAGCGATTCCGAGGCATCGCGGATGCAATAAAGATGAATGAATATATTTGAATTATAAAATTACATAAACTAAAATAATAAAAACCTGCCTTATTATCTAAGTTTATCGCGAAGTTTTGAAGCAAATCTATGCCCTGCAGACTCTTTAAACGGATTAGGTAATCCATCATCCATATTGAATAACATTGACGATCTTTTGGTTTTTTCCGTTTCTTCATTATCTTCATTTAAATTCTGTCTTAACGATGTTCTAAACACAACACCTTCATGAGCAAACTTATGACTTAAATTTTTAACCTGTGGCGGAATAGGAGCATAATGTAAAACAGCTGGCTTTTTATACCAACCTTGTCTTTTTGGTTTGGGATTTTCAGCGTCAGTCATCGGTGGAACACCAACAAATCGCACCTTCTTGATAATTACAGCTTCATTTTGTTCAACATATAAAGATCCATCATAGTTTTCGTCATTTTCAAAATTAGATTCTTCAGAAACTGTCGAGTTATGTATTTCATTGTCAGAGTCTTCATTTAACGTGTGATCAATTGAATCGGATGATGTTTTGGTGTCTGAAGAAAAAGAAGAATGACTAGATTTGGCCTTTGAAATCGGCAAAGCTTTTATCCCATTTAATTTGTTGGTCTTTTTTGTTGGGGTAAGGGTTTTTTTAAATGAAACATTGTTATTTTTCAAGCCAACCAAGTTCGTGTAACTTCCATTTCTACTTCCTTCTTTAATTCCGATATTACAATCAGAACCAGAGCTTTTGAATAAATTTAATGATCTATTATCTTCCAGAATATAAGAATTACCACCATTCATTGTCTTTTTGGCAGCATCCTGAACTATTTTTCTATTTAAAGCTGCCGAGGCTTCCAATGAATTGGAACGTGGCGATATAACACCACTGTTTAATGTATATTTCTGATTTCGATTCAGTGTAGTTTGTAAAGAAGAGGATCTTGGTCTACCACGAACAACGTTTTTTTTAGGTAATTTTTCAAGTCCAGAATTTGTAATTGAAGATATTTTTTTAGGTGATATATTAGATTCCTTTGATGGACCATTATTTTTCGAAACAGGTGTTGATAGCTTGAGCAGCTGTTGTCGGTCAATAACAGAAGGTCTACGTGATACTCTTGGGGAACCAGAACTTGACAGAGATCTTGAATTTTCAGCAAATTTTCTTGGACTAGATGTCTTCGATAGTGGTGACAATCCTATCCTAGCTGATCTATCAATAGAGCCCCCCTTACTACCATTTAAGGAAGAATTAGAAGAATTAGGAATTGATAGATGCAAAACATTTGAAGCAGAATTTATTTTAACAGATTTTTTTTTCAAAGATATTGATTTGATGTCATTGTTGTCAAGCGATAATGCATTAATTACTGGTGACATATTAGACGGAGAAGATATCAAACTAGAACTAGTACTAGTATTTGAAACGCGCGATGAATTATATGGAGTTGATTTTTCATTATTTTGGGATTTAGTTTTCTCCAAATGAGACAGTTTATCAACAACCATTCTTTCTTCTAACATATTTTTTAATTGAGATTCATTCATTTCTTTAAATTCATCATTCGTATTTATGTTATTAATAATATGCTTCCACATTTCTAACCATCTGGTTATTGTCTGTATTGAAGTTCTTGTAAATTGAACATATTTTTTTATTTTTCTTTGATAGAATTCAACTATTGGGTCTTCCAGATTTTTTTCAGTGGCATTGGACTTACAATATATACCACTCTTTGAGTATTCTTCTAAATCAATTGCTAATTGATGTAAATAACTATTAGGTAAATTTGAACACAAATCATCAAGTTTACTTAATAAATCTTCATATTCAAATAAATTTATAGAAGCCAATTTTGTTTTGGAGTTCAAAAAAAAAGTTTGGTTCGATAAAAAAATTTGTCTTGTTATGGAAATAATTATGTTCAAAATAGAATAGACTCGGAAGAGCAATGCATATGATTTATGAAAGGCAAATTGACAATTTGATAAAAAATCTTTTTTATTACCTAGTTCAGTTGCTGAAATTGCGCAATTTTGAATTTGTTTGTAATACAATCTCAATATAGGAAAAACTCTTTTATTTATATTCAATAAAAATTTATTCATTACTTGATATTGTAACTTAATGAATGATTTTTCAGATGTGTCATTTTTAACGTCGTTTATCAATACAGCTAAATCAAGTGATAAATTCATCTCCAATGGTTTTAATAAATCTTCGACTAAACTAATATCAAAATTTGAAGAATACAATTGTCTATTTTTGAATTCGGAAACTTCATACGGTCTTTTAAGAGTTGAAGATCTTTCTAATAATAATCTTCTTAGCTTTTTCGCATAAATAGTCATTGCGTTTTGAGCAATTTTTTTCAAACAATCCAATAACCCCCATTGAAATTCGCTATTATATATCTTGGATTTAATATCGTGAAAGTTTTGACTCATAACAACTTCGGGTAATTGATCCTTTAGATCTAACGAGCTACTAGTTATGACGGCATTGATTTCATTTACCTTGCATAGTTTAAAAACAGATAATAAATTATATCTTTTCCGTATTTGAGGAGAGACGTTAAATAATGGGCCCTCACACAGTAACAGAATGTAATTAACCAATGGGATTATTTTATTATCATCGTTTTTTCTCAAATTTTTTTCTAGAATGCCTAAAATTCTTTGAATTTCTTGTAATTTGTAAATTCCAGCTTTAAATTGAATTAATTTAATATCATAAGTGCCTAATGAAAGATTATATTTAAAACCGGGAGATGTTGCTAACGCAGCAGCTGTAGCATGCATAATACTTTTTAACTTAAAGAAAACTTTTAAACTTAATATTACAAATAGATGTGCCTATTCTTTAGCAATAATGATTCAAAAAAAGATCAACAATTGCAAAAATCAAAAAAATATTGTTAAAAGGAAAAAAAAAAAAAGGGAAACAAAACGTAAAAGACAAAAATAAATAAATGAATTAGATTATCACGATTAATAAAACAAAACAATTAAAGTATTAGCGAACTTTTGATATGACCAGAATTTATGATATGGGTATGTTTTTTGAAGAAAATAATTTTGACGGTCGCGGTAAATATTAGGGAGAAAATGCGAAATAATTTTGATGCGATGTATGAACTCCGTAATTAAAGCCTATTTGTATCTCTGTTAGTTGTAAAATTTGTAAGCTTTGAAATTGGTGAGCAGGTAGAATTGTTTGAAAAAACATTGAAAGAAACAAGTACATTTTTTTTCCTGAATTGCAAGGGAAACCGTTGGTTTCACTAATTTTGAGTGTGTGGTAGTCAGATTTACACCACTCGCGGCATAGTTTTACTTGTTCTTTGTATGAATGAATAAACCAAAACGGGGAATTTACAAAGGCGAGTGGCCGGGTAAACTGTTACTTATACATGCTAAATAATGTACATTCTTAATAAGCAAATTGTTGCAACAACAGAGGTATTCGTTTTCCTTTTTCTATAAAGGTAGTTATATAGTGACCCTAGACAGAGTCTTGGTTTTGCAATTCTATAATTTGCGTCAAAAGTGGGACGCGATATTTATCCAGCGAGTTGTTGGTAATACCTGGACTGTAGCAATTGCCATAATCCCTTGATGAGAATGGATTATCTAGCGCATACATTTCTGGATCCAAAAGGGCATTTCCTGTGACATGTAGGCGATTCTTTTTGATATGATTTGATAGGTAATTCAAAACATCTGCTGGAATTGTAGCTTCGTATTTATTTGATCTGTACTTCTTTAACAATGCTTGGCATTGAAGTGTGCTTAATGAAAAACAAAATCCAGCGACAACTTCAAAATCATGTAAACTGGAAATTCTCAGTTGTAGTAATTTAGCAGCCTGTTTCAACTGCATCGTGTTTTTCAACAAAGGTTTGAAAATATATTCTTTTGTTTCACACCATTTGGATAGCTTCCCCATAGACGTATCAACAGTTAAACCAATTTGCCATTGTAATTCCAGAAATTTAGTTAATAAATCATTAAAGCATGTTACATTTATGAATGAAAAATTAGTAGAAAATAGTGTTACAAACATCTTTTCATTAGCACCAAATGCAGATAAACAATTAAAAATGTTGTCAAAAAATTCAATAATTTTTTCCATATTCTCAGCAGCTCTTTCAGAAATCTGGTCTCTCAATAAAAAGTTGGGAGATCCCAATATAGTTTCCGAAATTTTGAATTCGTATGTAAGTTTTTGAAAAACTTCTTTTTTCCATTTATTGTAAATATTATTTAACAATAATCCGTAACCCTCAATTAATTGTGTAAACACGTCAGATTTATCATGAGAAGTCTCACATTCAACTAGGTAGGCATCAATATTAGAAATATTCATCATCCAAAAAATTCCTTTGTATATTAACTTGTCATTATCCAAAGATGAAACAATTTCACTTATCATTCTGATATTTTCATTCGCTATGCTATACAAATCTTTGAACAATTTCTTTTTCATGTAACCACTAAATACATTATTGATAATGATGGATGGAAAAAATAACTGTTCTTTTGAAATTCGAGTTTCATAATAAGGCGGAACTTCATATTCCAAAAATATCTTTTTATTAATTTCGAGTTCCAAGATTGATGTGTTCTTCAATACAACAAATAAATCGTCCTTTAATTCAGGGTCATCGTTAATGAAGTTGTGCTTATCTTGAGTCTTGAGCGTTGGAGTAAAAATCCCTAAGCCCATCGAATTACAGGAATCATCCCCAGATAATTTCGCTGGCTTTTCAAAAATAATTTTGAAGTTTTCTACTTCATTTTTCAAAATTGATAATTGTTCGTTCAAACTCAAAATTTCTTTGTCCTTGGTATTTTTTTCGTCTGCACTTTCTAATTCTTTGAGCTGTTTTTTCATACTCTCTCTCCATGAATCATAGGATAATACTAATTTTTTAATCTCATTTATTTTGATTTCTAAATCCTTTTTGCCTAACAATACGTCTTTCTTTATTCTTTGATATTCAAGATCCTCTTCAAGTACTTGAGAAATCCCTTCCTTTTGAATTCTTTTAATGACATCACAATCATTTTTGTTGTTTGTTAAAATAATAAGAATCTCTTGAATAAATTTGAGAAAATCTTTTTCCAAAATTGCTTCTTTTGAATTTATGACACGCGATTGATCTAACAACATTATAAAGTTGCGACGAGCAAGTTTTCTTCTGATCAGAGACTGAACAATAATAACATTTTTCTTGTTTGTTTGATAATTTCTAGATAAAGCATAAGATTTGATTTTACATTGAATCTTGACACACGCATTTTCTCTTCTTATTTTTTCTACTTTTAATATGACTAATTTCTGCCTAAACACAGATTGAATTTTAACAGCAGATTGCAATGACGATAAATATCTTTTCTGAATTAAAAATCCCCTCAAATAAGATTGAATAAATATTGCAGCTTCAGATTTCAATTCAAAATCAACTTTATTACGGACGATTATACCTCTACCAATATTTTGTACAGATCTAATAGATTCCATAATACTTAAATATCTATTTCTATAATAATGTCCTCTAATTTTCTTTTGTATGATTAAGCATAATTTCACTAATTCATTGTTTCTTTGTTTTTCTAAATTAGCTAAAACACCAGCTTTAAAAAAAACCTTCGTTGCACCAATTTGATAATTTTTAATGTCATCAATGGTTTTTTCTAATATTATTTTAGAAAAATCTATTAGTTCCTCCTTCAAAACAGTTTCCTTATTCATAATCTTATACCATTTATCTGACGAAGCCAAGAAATAATATCTTTGAAAAAATTCTTCATATGTCCATCTTGAAGGAAAACCAGCGCATGAAATTCTAATCGTTTCCAAAACACCACAAGCTCTCAGCTGAGATAAAACCATCAATTCGTCAAACTTCCAAGCATCTTTATCAGCATTCGGTTTAATACAACGAATATAATGGACATCAGTAGATTTTATAGTAATCATCAAATCGACCAACGATTGCTTAAACATAGATCCTAGGGTTGGTTTTCTTTGTATATTCCTTTTGATCAATCCACCTGGTCTAACGATTTGTTGCTCCGCCTTGGCTTGTTCTAATTTTTTTTCTTTCTTTACCAAAATATCCAAGATTGATTGTAAGGTTTCATTAGATGTAGTCTTTAAAACTTCAAAATGACCGTCAGAAACAGTATCTCTATTTTTTTCAATGAAGCCCTCAACATCATAGGAAACATCTTGTGCATAGTGACTAACAACAAATTTTGTTTGACCAAACCTTGGTTTAGAAAATACTTTATTTGTTGGAGGTTTATCAAAAGTCTGATATAATTTTTCTTTCCATGAATCATCGGAACCTGCAGGTAATCTCGATTCTTCATCCAATAAAGATAATATACCCAATTTATTTTCAATCAAATCAATACAAGGTTGATTGTCATTAAATTCAATAAAAGACCACTCGATTTCTTCACGAATATACTCTTCTTGTTCTAATTTGAAAACGTGCTGATTGAATTGCTGTTGTAATTTTTCATTTGCGTAATTAATGCAAAATTGTTCAAAAGAGTTTTTTTCAAAATGTTCAAACCCATAAATATCTAAAACACCAATGAAAGATTTAATCTGACCTTCCACTTTATCATTACACAACTCTTTGTTTATATTTGCTACAAGCCAATCAAATAATGCAGAATAAATAAACTTTGCAACAGAATCTCTTGCGACTAAAGCTTGCGCGTAGTTTAAATTGGAAACAATTTTTTCTGATCTAGTGTTAATCTGTTTTTTAACGATCCATTTGGCGAAGTTAAAAGAGTCAATTCCCAGTAAATCACATGCAATTTTCAAGTTTGCTTCATCTGAGGAAAGAGAAGCATCAGTTCTTGTTTTTTTAATTTCAATATTACCAATATGTAATAATGCGGCTAAAATTGTAAAAATTTGTAGTTGTGTCTTTTCAGACATACCAATTAAGCTTAAAGCTCGAGAAGTTATCTTATATTCCTTGGCATCATCTAAACCGACAATACTGCTATCTCCTCCTTGATTCATGTAATAATAATCTTCAGCATCCTTTAAATTTAAAATGTCTTTGGTTTCTTGAGATAAACCCAACATCATTTGATAAAAGATATGATAGTTACGTTCAGATTTTGGTTGAAATACAAGTCTGGATCTTTCTAACAGATAAGTTCTAATTTTAGAACCAATAATTTTTCGTTTGCCGTCAAATAATATTTCCAAGTACTTACCAAATCTCGATGAATTATCGTTCCTCGTTGTCTTTGCATTACCAAATGCTTCTAAAATTGGATTTGTCGCTAAGATGATCTCCTCGACCTCAGTTATAGTGTTTCCGTTCCCATTATCACTTTGCGGTTCTGATTTTTGATCTTGTAAAGAGGCAAAGTATCTCATGATGTATTTTGCAGAAACAGTCTTACCAGCTCCTGATTCACCACTGACAACGATGGTTTGATTTTTTTCGTGATTAACCATTTTTTTGTATGCTTCATCTGCAATGGCAAACAAGTGAGGGTCCAGATCTTCTCTAGATTGGCTTGAATATTGTCTGATCATTTCCTCAGAATACAACTCGTCAACTTTGTCAAAAGGGTTAGTGGCTATTAACACTATACCCGAGTAAGTATATATACTTTTTTGGCCATATCTTTCCTTAATGGCATGTAAGACTGCAGGTTCGTTCAAGTAAGACAATGAAGTCAGGTCGTTTGCCGCCTCTAACAATGGCGGATTTCTTAAAAGGGGCATGCCTGGTTCTTCTGGGTTAAGATTGGAGGAATCAATAGTAACACTAGTTCCATCCTCCAAACTCAGGTGCAACTGGTATTTGCTATCCATCTTCGTGACACCAGTGATATCCGCTCCAATCCAACCCCTAGTTGTAGATGGATACCAACACCGGGTACCTTCCTCGAATGACATAGCTACGGATCGATAGGTTTGCCTTATTCTTACTTGCTATTAAAAGTGGCACTTCTTCTTATGATCGTCTGTCGTTGTTTTTTGTTTTTTTTTCACGATGATGTTTTGAAAATGTGAAACTTTCCAGAAGCAGACCTTTTCAGGGCTTTGTAGGGCTCCCCGCAAAGCAATGAAAGGCTGCCGTTGATTGAAAAGAACACAGATTTATATAATGATTTCTTGCCATTGGGAGTGCAAATATCATTGCTGATCTCTGTTTGAGACTGATTGATTATGGACAGGTTGATTTCAAGGATGGAAAACCCCAAAATGAAGGGTATTCCGATTGCGAACATCTTTAGTGCTCAAAGACTTGAGCCAAATGATAAGGATGAACCCAACTCCGAAGATGAAATCCTTACAAGCACTATTGGGACAAAAAGGATATCTTATGAGTCAGATGGAAAGCCAGAAAGAAGAGGCACATCAGTGGGATCAGTACCAAAAACTATTATATTACAGGGAAGATCTCATAGTTCTTCCCATGGAGGAAATACTCCCAGATCTACTAAACGGAGGAGTTTATCAATAGACAACGGACCCCCCATTGCGTTCTTCCAAAGTAGTAGAAATGAGTTAGAAAATAATGAGCAGTTTGGAAAGAAAACTATTGATGAAATGTATGATAGAGAATTAAATCGTGAAGTACCAACTTTAGAAATCAATGGTGAGCCTTCTTTGGAGAGACAAAAGTCTGATAATAATTTGGCATTTCTGAGTGAGAGAAGAAAGCAAAACAGAACACATAACCATCATAAAGTTAAAAGAGAATTTAGTGAAGATTATACTTCGGCTGCGGCGGGGACATTTAGTGATTGCATGTTTCAGGTCCCAGATGCTAATAAGGACGTGATTACCACAAAACCTGAGGGAAGTACCGCTAATGTAGTCAAAAGAGAAGCAAGTATAAAAGGCAAGAAGAAAGGTAATGAAAAATTTAGGCAAACAAATTTTCCAACATCCCCACAGTTGGAGGATGACAATTACTTACATTTGATGAATAAGAAATACGAATTGCTTTTAAACGATGAAATGAAGCATACACATAGACACCACAACAACCGCAGAAATATAGATGAACATTCTGCATCATTTGCAAAAGACAATAAAAGATTAGTGAATGAATTTTTGAAATCGCTAGAACCTCCTTCAGAGACTCAATTAAAGAGAACTAACGGGCTAATAGACACAAATTTGTCCCTCCAGAACACCGTTCAGTCTGATAAATTGAAAAAATCAGTAAGGAAATCATTAAATAAATCAAATTTTGAAAGAGGTGAACAAAAATCTTTTCAAAGTCTATTATTTCATGATTTGGAAGAATATACAGGTAAAAATACATCGTCTTTGCCGTACAGTAAAGTACCTAAATTTACTGCCATGTCACCAATGAAATCCACTATTTCGATTTCTTCAGCTTCACTGTCTCTTTCGAATAATAGTATTCTGTCATATGACAGTTATGATTCCTCGTACGAATCCCTTTCGACTTCAAAGGAAGGCTTAGGTGAAGATAATAACAAGGAAAATGAAGACATGAATATGGATTTGAATATTAACGAATTAAATTACTATCAACATCATATTGCAATGAAATTAAACAGAATTCACGTGGAAATGAAGAGTAATTTGAAGGAGTGCATTTTAAAAAAGGAGATTGAATTCCAGAAAAATATTAAAACGTTTGACAACCTTTACAAAGATTTACAATATCTAGAAGGTAGAGTTCTAAGGTTGAAAAACACGATACGTGATCATTATCTGGTCAACATGAGGAAAGATTTCGATTCAAACGATCCTAATTCCTACGAGTCACAACTGTTAGATTCTGTTCTTGAAAGTGTAAAACATTTAAAAACATTAGAAAAAAGAATGAAGGATTGTAAACATACATTTACGAGTCAAAAAGAAATGATGAAAAAAATAGACATGCTGCTTACGGCAGATAATTCCAGAAAGCAAACCCAAAAAAAATTAACTTTTCTTTATAAATACAGATATATGGTTTACGATTTAGTTTTATTCTTTGTATTAATTGGCGTAGGATACATTTTTAAACGAATTATCCGTAAGTTCAGTTTCGATGACGTTTAATGCACTTTGGAGGTCCGAATTAGAATTCGTTCCAATCAAGCACACGACCACATAATATTCAACCTTAATATGAAGTATTTTGTAACAGTAAATAATTACGATCAAATAAAATCGCTTTATTATATGAAAAATGCTGGTTCATGTATTAAACATGTACACTTTTTAATATATTGAAGCTTTCTGGGTGGTGTTTTGCAACAGAAATTTTATTACGGAATCTCTAAATGTTTTCTCTGATGAAAAATTAAAAGGCCCTCTTAAAATAGTATAATATGTCAAAAAAAAAAAACATAAAATATTTGAGGCAGTAAAATTCTATATAAGACATACTGGAATATTTTTTTTAAAAATTGATTAGAGTGATACTCACGTCTGTTAGAAATACGATTTAATTTGAAATATCGCTATGGTATTAAGCATAGCTAGCATAGGTCTCACGCAAAACACATTCCTGCAATTGAGAATATTTATAAACAGGAAACAAATGATAAAAAACGGCTCAAATGAAACTATATTTGAAGCGCCTTTGTTATCTAATAATTCGATTATATCTTTGAAATCCCCTGCTGTGGGAATATATTTATCAAATCAGGATATGCAATTTCTTTGTGAAGAAATTAGACAAGAAATACTATTGATTGTATACGAACTGACAACCCCATTAATCACAAGTACCGTTCTTTCCAAACTAAGAATTGGCCAAACTTTAGATTTTCAAAAAAATGTTGTGGACAGAATACAGCAGCAATTACAGACCGATGATACAACGTTTCTTACTTCAAATATACAGTCTATTACAAGGGTATCTAAGTTTAAATACAAACTGACTTATGAATGCAAATGGAAACTTGATATATTTATAGATAATGTAAAAAAATTAACAAAAATAAGACAATATCTGTTGTTTAATGATCGTTTCATTAATAATTCAGGTTTTCTCGGTTTGCATAGCAAACGAAGAGTTCTATTGATGGATAAGTTTAGTAGCCAAGCAAATCCAGTAATGGTGGAGGAAGATTCTTCTAACTTTTCCGATATAATAGAAATGACAGAAAGGAAGGAACAAAAGCCCGAGATCAAGATTAAGTATACACCCGTGCTGAATTTTGGTCCCTGTATTGATATTCATGTTCTTCGAAGACCCAGAAGAGCTAAGGAAAGTCAACAGTCTTAATAAGGTAAAACATATAGATAGTTCGTGAATGCATAATTATCATTGATATATATATTGCTATTATAGTGTGTTTTTACTAAAAATTATATATGCATTTCAAAACATAATTTCCTTCATCTAAACCTATAATTCGAATGAAGAATTGTCCATTAGCCCACCCTTACCATTTTGATTATCATCTGCAAATGGATTTTCAGGTTGCGAAAAATCGTTAATTTCAATAAAGCTTTCATCCAAGTCTTGCTCGTTGCGGCCATTTTCATCAACAAATGGATTGGCAGATGCATCTTGTAATTCACCAAACTTACCTCTTTTTTGAGTTGTATCATACATTCTAATAATTTTTTCTTGGCCACCTTCTTCAGCTTGAGAAAACGCAAAACCTCTTTGTTTCTTCATTCTTTGAACTTGTCTGACTTTTCTAATCGCATCTTGAAAATGTTGTAAATGTGGCCTGTAATCGTTAATTTTGTATTTCTGAATTTCTTGAACAAGATGGTATGTTTCCGGAATATACATTCTTCTGTAATATTTCCATGCAAAATCTCTTAAAAGTGCAAAAATAGGTAAAACTAATAAGGTTAACCAAAATGTTCCTGAACCATATGTATGTTTAACAACTCCATAATATTCTCTTGATATATTAACATACGGGAAAATTGAACCATAGATTGGAAAAAATACAAGCCAAAAAATAAATGATCCTGGAATTGCAAATAAAGTAAATTTAGTCCATTGATTAGTGACTAAAGCAGCTTTTCCTAAAACAATCAAAATACTAGTTGTGTAAATAGTAACACCCCAAGTCCAATGATCTGCAACTTCCCCATTCATATTTAATGCCGTACCAAATCTATAAAACAAAATAGTACCAATAAAGACAACAGCAGAGTGGTAAAACCCGTTGATTATCCACCCCCAAAATATAGGAACTGAAAAAAATTGCCCTTTTTGACCCAATTTGTATAATTGGGGATATTTTTCAAGCAATCTGCTACTAACAAACTGATCAAAGACTCCAATAACAAATGGAGGCAAGACGGTGAAAAAAACATTGTAGAAACTCATAGTCCAGGATTCCATAATAGATTGACCAGAAAACCCATTAGCAAAAACATACCAAAACTGGGTCATGTATAAAGCTGTATTCTTATAGAAAGAATATAAGATAGCAACTGAAATTCTTTGATAAGACCAGGAACCATGAACAATTAATAATTTTTTCAAATACTTGAATTGACCGATGGCCAAATCAGCTGAACGAGCAGCTTGCATACCTTCCATACCACTAATACCGATACCTACATGTGCAGCTTGAATCATACTTACATCATTGGCACCATCACCGACAGCTAATAGTAATGAAGACGTTTTTCTTTTTACCATCTTGACAACAAGTGCTTTTTGCAAAGGAGAAACACGACAACAAATTACGGCCTTACATAGTTTACCAATGTCTAAAAGGTAATCTTCTAAATCAGGTTCCAAAGCAAAGCCCAACGATTTACCATCAATGACAAGCGCTAGGGAATCTCTCTCTTTTTCTGAAATTTGATGCTCACGAAGGGCTTCAATTTTTTCAACCATATTTTCCTTAGTGGCTTCTTTTGTCTCCTCGTTAATAATTAACAGGTTCATATCTTCGGCAAGTAAACGACAACTCATACCAATATTAATTGCAGTCTCTTGCCTATCCCCAGTTAAAACCCAAATCTTGATCCCAGCTTCTTGTAATGTGTGAATTGTTTCTGGAACATCATCTTGAAGTTTATCTTCAATTGCAGTAGCACCTATTAACTTTAGATCTACTTCGATCATATTTGCAACTGAGTCTAATTTCTCACTTCTATTATTTAGCGTTGTAGAAGCTTCTTCGTACAACTTATTCCATTTTTGGTACTCATCTTCTGGAATATCTCTCATTGCTAAACATAAAGTTCTTAAACCTTCAGATGCATAATCTTCTAAATGCCTCATAGTAGATTCAACATACTGATTACCATTTTCACCAAGTCTTTCCAAAATAACGGTATCCGCACCTTTACAAAATAACTTAATAGAACCATCAGGAAATCTAAAAATGGCACTCATTCTTTTCCTAGTTGAATTGAATTCACAAATATTTAAAAGTTCAAACTCTTTCTTTTCATTAGAATCTTCTAAAAGAACAGTCACAGAATTAGGTTTTCTAATAAAGAATTTATAACCCAAATCGGCAGCTCCTTGAACTAAAGCACCTTCATCAGGGGAAGCAGCTTGATATTTGATATTGCCATCATCTTGAAATTCAGGAATAACTGTGTGACACGTAGCCAGTAAAGTTAAAAATAAATCAATAGTAGAAGCCTCATCGACATCTTTAACATCATTTAACCTATCCTTCATTTCAGTAAAGCTTCTATAACCAATTTCAATACCATCTTCCATAGAAACACCACCGTCCTCCGGAACCTTTTCAACGTAGCAACGGCCGGCAATAGAGCATGATTTAAATTCCATGATATTTCTTGTTAGTGTACCTGTTTTATCACTAAAAATATATTCAATTTGACCTAATTCTTCAACCAAAGAAGAAGTGCGAACGACAGTTGGAGTATCGGTTTTTTCGTAATATAAATCTAAGTCAGAGTTAATCATGTAGGCTTGGTAATATTTAATTAATTCAACAGTAACAAACAAAGAAATTGGTACTAAATTAGAGAAAAGAATCCAAAACGTTAAAAAATCTTTGAAAAACATACCAGCTTTATTCGTACCTTCTAAATAAAGATATGGCATATTTTTAACACTAGCTGTACTAGTAATAACGTTACCTGTAGCAGAAATTAAAATTAAGACAATTAAAACACCAAATAATGCAATGATTTGCATATTAATAATTCTTTCTACAGCTGTTCTCTTAATTGGAGTTGCGGTAGCGTTACGCATTAATTTGGTTTCATGACCTGTAAAAACCACTAAGCCGAAAATCCAACCCGTATTTCTCAACGTAGCACCTCTTAAGATCATTTGTTCAGGTGATAATGCAATTTTTTGACTTCCAATTTCCATAGTACCTTCGTATGTATATAAACTTGAATTTGGTTTTTCAGAAATTACTTTACCATGCATATTTTTAAGTTGTGAATAATCCATATATTTTGCTGTCTCTTTTTTTGATTGTTTAATCTTTAAGTTAGTTTCACCATCTAAATTCGAAGTTTCGATATAACATAAACCTTCTGGTTCAGAGGATGATAAGACAATAATATCTGCTGGAATAGCTTCTTCCGAGTTAATTTTAATAATATCACCAACTTTAATATCAATCCATCTTTTTTCAGTAAATGTACCATCCGAATATATCTGAACTATCGAATTATTAAGTTCTTTATCTGAATTTGATCTTTTTATATCTTCAATTATTTCTTTCATTGCAGATATAATTAAAACAACCATTAATGTACCAATAGTAGTATATCTATTTGTTGGAGAAACGTGTGGAACTTGTTGAATTGCTGAAGTACATAAAAAAAATAAATTAGCATATTTTGAAAATTCTTGAAATAAAAATTTTGGTAAAAAAGTTGCAAAATTATATTTAGTTGTTGAAATATGATTATCACAATAATTAAATTCATTATTAAGTTGTCTGTTATTTATATTTATTATTCTTGGTTCATTTGAACTTTCTCCATTTACAATATCTTTTCTTAAAATATAACGATTAAATAAAATTTTAATATTAAATTGATCTCTTGAATTCAAATAATTTTCATCGGAAGTTGTAACACGATTATATTGATGCATTTCATAATTTTCATTTTTATTATTATCATTTTTATTGAACGTCAAACCATTTCTAATATTGCCTACCATTTTGTTAAAAAACCCAGGTTTTTGATGTGTCAAAGTTACGTCAGGTTGACTCCAATCAATCGATTCCCTATTATTAAATTGATTTATATCATTTTCTATATTATCATCATTATTTAAATCAATAATTTCTTCATCTAATGGAATATAATTTGGAGCTACATAATCATTTGAGTTATGTTCAGTTATAGTAAATGGATTTCTTTGATTATTTTTAGGTGTAGTACTGTCTAAAAAATTTATATCAAATAAAGTATCATCATCTTTATTTTTTTTAGATGAATTAGCAACTTCCATTTTAATTTTATGAGACTATGTAAAAACACAAAAAAAAAACCAGCAGCAAGTAATTTATATAGCAATCAATATTAATTTCAATGTATAATAAAGAATAAAAATATATGATAATGAAAATTCTTGCAAAAGTGAAAAAAGTAAATGTAATTATTATTTTGCCATTTTTTGTTTTTTTGTTTTTCTTATATCTTGTTTTACATTAATCCGACTTTTTCACAAAGAGGCAAAAAATATAATTAAAACATGGCAAATTTAGAAACAAAAATAATCCATAATAAATTGAAATTGTATTGTTTGATGTTATCATATTCACAAAAAAAAAAAAACTTATAAGAATTTAATAGTATTAAAATCTTGAATTTTGATATGGATAATAATTTTACCACCTCGATTAAGTAAAAGTAAACCGTAAAAAAAAATAAAAATTGAACTAAATTTAAAGACCAAAATTGGATTCAGTTAAATTTGCTTTGGAAGGTTAATATATATGTAAATCTTAAAGAAAATCAAAGGGTACAAAATATTACGTATTATATAATATAAGCTTATGATAGATATACTTAAAAAAGATGCTTTATTGAAACAAAATTTACACTAATAAGTTAAGTATTTATTGTAAATTATGTTATTATTGTTGTTGTTTTTAAAAATTACTTAATTTTTCAATTTCATCTTGGGATAGAGAAGTAATGTAAACACATTTACTTAACAATTCATGGTCTGCTTTAAATGGATAAAATTTTGACCATTGAACTCTTTGAATAAAATGCTTAACAATTTGAACATTTGTATCAAATTTATTGTAATTAATCATTTTACCGTCATCAATCCAATCTCTCTTTTCAGAATTTAACGATAAATCTGATAAATAAACAACAATAAATGGTACACAACCAACCAATGGATTAATTGAATTTAATAAATTTCTAATTTTAAAATAATTTCTATCTAATGATGGAATTTGTTTTAATTCTTCCCAAGTTAATAAATCACCAGGTTCAATTAATCTCCAAACATCTATCATTTTTTGAATTATTGATGAATTTAATGCTAAAATAATTTCCATTAAAGTATTATAATTTTGAAATTTTTTACAATGATCAGCTACATGAATAAATCTTTGAATTGTATTTCTTTTCATCTTAATATCTTTTGTTAATAAAATTTCAGAAATAATCCATGAAACTGTTAAATTAAATCTTGAAATTGCAAGATCGATACCAGATAAATTTTCATTTAAAATTAATAATTGTAACCAACTCGTTACATTTGGACCCTCATATTTAATTTTTAAATTTAATAAATCTTTCCAATCTATTTCACTTAATAATTCTTTTTCAATTAATGTCATTTGTTGTGCAATTGAAAGTGAATCATACATTAATATGAAAGGTATATGATGTTTATTATTGTCAATTAATAAATTTAAATCTTTTATTTCATAATTTTTCATTAAATTTTGAATTTGCGTTGTTGAAATTTCATCATCATCATCATCATCACAATTATCATTATTTTGACTAATATCAGATGTGAAAGGTATATTCATTATAGTTTTTCTTCTTCTTTCAATTAATAAAGATTTTCTTTTTTCAATTGGTGTGATCGGCATTACATTTAATAAATTTGGTGAGCTTTGAATCTTATTATTATTATTATTATTGTTGTTTTTATTATAAGTACCTTCTAATTTCATCATTGCAATTTTAAGTGGATCATCATGAAACGATTCATCAGAAATATTTGCAATATCTTTTAAATCTGTTAAATTTAAACCATTAACAATTTTTGAAGGAGTCTCATCTTTTATAGTTGATTTTTCATCTTGATTTTCAATATTAGAAGTTTTTTCACTATTATTTGTATTTAAAAATTTAGTTTTTAATAATTCAACATCTTTTTCAGGTGATGCATCATCAATACTATTCATATCAGAAGAGAAAAAAAATTTTGCACTACTACCATTACTTACACCAATTTCTTTATTTTTAAAATTTTCTTTTAAATTTTCTATTTTTTCAATTTTTTCATCATTATTAATTTTATTTAATGAAAATGAATCTTGTTCACTTAATATTGAATTCATAGTTGGTACAATTGATAATCTATTTCTATTAAAATTTTGCATTTTTGGTGATAAATTAATTTTTTTTGGACTTGAATTTTTCGAATTAAAAAGTTTACTTGTTGAAATACTTGGTGTTAAAGAGTCTCTTTTCAGTAAATTTTCTTCTAAATTAACTAATTTTAATTCATTTTCTTTTAATGAATTATCCATTTCAATAAAATTTGAATCTTTACTAATATTAATACTATTTTCATTTAATATTTTTTTTTGAAAATTAAATGAGTTGGAATTTCTAAATGAATTAATGAAAAGAGTATTTCTTTTAGTTATACTAATACGTCCACTAGCTGGTCTAATTAAAGTTTCCGTTATAAATTCTTGATTTTTCTTTGGCGAGATTTGAATTTTTGAATTATTGGATAACGATATTGAAACTAAATCTGTAAGTTTATCAACTTCATCATTATCACTAATAATACCATTTTCATGATTATCAATATTATTATTATTATCTTCATTTTCATTTTCATTTTCATTTTCATTTTCATTTTCATTTTCATTTTCATTTTCATTTTCATTTTCATTTTCATTTTCATTTTCATTTTTATTATTAAATTCAAAAGTAAATTCTCTAAGATTATTGACACCTTTTTTTTTTGATAACTCATGTTTTTCATTTTTGTTATTATTATTATTATTATTATTATTATTATTATTATTATTTGATGATACTGAAATTGAAACTAATGATTTTTCATTTGATGATAAATTTGAAATTGACAAATTTGAATCGTAAGTTGTTGTTGAAATAAAAGATGAATTATCATAATTATTTTTTTTTTCTGGTGAATATAAAATATTTTTAAGTGGTGAATTTTTTTTAATAAAATTTGATTTTGTTGGTGTTGAAGAAATTAATAAATTATTATTTGAATCATTAAATATTAATCTTTGTGGACCATCTATAAAATTTGGAGATTTTGATTCATCTTGTAATATAAATTTTGAAGAATTATTTTTTTCTAAATTAAATAATAAAGCGTTTGAACTTTTAACTTTTCTTCTTTCTTTTGAAGGGGTATTGTAAAAATTATTGTTATTGTTTAAAGTATTAGTAAGTGAAATAACAGATTGGGCAATTGAACTTACTGTTTGATATAAATCTAAATTATCGATTGCACTAAAACTTAAATTTTGATTTATAATGTTATTCTTATTACTATTATTATAATTATCGTTATCGTTATCATTATTTTCATTTTTTGGAGTTGAAAATTTTTCAATATTCAAATTTTTTTTATCATTAATTTTTTTCAATAAATCATTTTTTAAACTTACTAAATGTTCAACTTCATCAATGGTTCTTGCAGATAATATATCAAATTTTGATATATTATTACTGTTGACAGTAGTATTTTCCATATTTGCATTACCATTAATATTGGTATTATTTTTAATATTATTATTATTATTATTATTATTATTATTATTTTCTAAAGAAGCAATTGAAATTACATATTTGACAAAATTATCCATTTGAGGTTCAGAATAATTTAATTCATCTAAATTAATATTTTTATTTTTATTAGATGAATGATTTTTTTTCCATTTTACTAATAAACTTAGAGGTCCTTTATGAAGTAGTGAATTATTATTAATTGTTTTTACTGCTGCTGTTGTTGTTGTTGTTGTCGATGTCTGTGTTGGTGTTATAGTTGTATTTGTATCATTCTTATTGATTATATTATTATTATCTTTAACTTCATCTTCGGGGATATATAAATATTTTAAAATGAATTCAACTTTTTTCGCCGGTGTTGGTGGAATAATTTTATTAATTTCTGTAGATGTTGGATAATTTATATCTTTTATAATTGTTGGAATGTTTGTAATTTTTATAAAATTATTATCATTACCATTATTATTATTTTTATTATTATTATTACTATTAATATTTTTTAAATGATTATTAGAATTTTTTACATTTTCATTTGATGATGAAAAAGATGCAGATGCAGATGCAGACTTAGAGATAAATGCAGATTTTATATTAGATTTAGATGCAGATGATAATGATAAAGAATTTAAATTTGAAATATTTTTTTTTAATAACTTTGTTTGATAGATATTTGAATTATTCTCTGGGAATAATAACATACTTGGGGTTCGCTTATTATTATTATTATTATTATTATTATTATTATTATTATTATTATTATTATGTAAATTAAAGATTGAAAGCATGCTTTGATTACGAAAATCCGGGTTTGAATAACTTTGAATTGCATGAAGACTTAATTTATTAAAATTTTTTTTAAATGAAGTATTATTATTTAATTGTGTTATATCATTTATTTTAAAATTTAACCAATTTTTATTATTATTAATTGAAGGTTCATTCCAATTAATATTTTCCCAAATTAATTTATTTGAATTAATCCAAATTTTTTTCAAATTAATAATTAAATCATTAATGATTTTTGAATTGTAAATTAAATAATTTTCATTTAAAAAATTAATTAGTAAAAATCTTAATTGGGTATTATTTAAAAAATCTTGAATGAAATAATTTAATAAAGAATGTCTAATTAGGACAAAAGTTCTAATTAAAATTTTTTTAGCATAAATTAAATTTAAATTATCATTATAATTATAATTTTTAATAATTTTTGAAATTGACCAATTAAATCTATTAATTAATAAAGAATGTAAATCAAAAGGGGATAGAAAATTTCTGTATAATAAGAAAAAATCTGAGAAAACGGTATAATCTATATTATCAATTGGGGAAGACAAATAAACTATTAAAGCGTAAATATCTGACTTGGCAACAGATTTTCTTGAATTTGTGATTGGTTGATTAGTATACGCTATTACATTATCGGAAGGATTTGGATAATAATCTGGCTGATCAAAGATTTCCATTGTAATATAATAATATTAGTATTAATATTGTTTATTTATTTATTTATTTATTTATTTTTGCATAGAAATAATTTGAATAAAAACAAAGCAAACAAGCAAAACTTTTATTATTAATATTAATATTATTATTACCAATAATAATAGTATATTTTCTAGTATTTGATATTTGTGATAATCTAAGAACTGAATGATTCTAAAATATCTTTTAAAATGAAGATGTGTTTATAATAATTTTGCAGTGTTGAAATTTATTTTTAATTTGACGGCGGTAAAAAAAAAAAAAGAAAACAAGACAAAACAAGACAAAGCAAAACCACCCATGCATCTTGTAAACCCTGCTTTTGGTTTTAGGGCATATAAAATGCCACGTGCTGTCCGGGTTACCACTTAACAAAGCCCTAATTGTTGTTTGTGTTTTTTTGGGTTTTGAGCCCTAACCGTCTGCACAGCCCTGACTTTTGCAACAAATTATAATGTACTTACAAAAAAATACTTTTTTGCACACATTCAATTGGCATTTTCTGCTCTCTGCAACACTTCATATATTAACATACACCTACCCATATATTAATAAACACACATACACATACACATACACATACACATACACATACACATACACTTCTTACATAGTACGTTTCCATTTCCATTTCCATTTCCATTTCCATTTCCATTTCCATTTCCATTTCCATTTCCATTTCCGTCTGCGTTTCCGTTACCGTTTTCGTTTCCGTTTTCGTTTTCGTTTGCGTGTTTTTATTCAATCCACTGTAAATTTTTGTTTCTTTGTTTCTTTGATTTACACTGATTTGATAAGATTAAACTTAACAAATTAAATCAGACAGATTTTTTCTAATCTACTCGAATCTCCTGTTCTTTACTGTTCTGTACTGTATTGTAACGTACTAAAAACACTGTAATCTTCTCCGTGAATTCATTATTCATTCGTTTCTTGCTATCAACATTCTTTTTTCTATACGTTAAAGATAAGAAAACATGTAATTATCATTATCAATAATTTAATATATTATAATATAATATAATATATTAGATTTTACTTCAGGCTTACTATTATTATATATTCTTATTGACGTAATCTATAATACTTACCCTATTTAATTAATCAAATACACATTTTTCTTCGATCATTATTTATTTAAACTCATATGCTAAAATTACCAAATATCTTAACACATAATAATAAAAACAATAACCAATTTTCAAAAGACAATCTTAATTACAAAGATCATAACGAACTCCCATTTGATCTTGACATAATACTCGAATCAACAAATTGTATAAACTACGGTAATTTTAATGATTCAATTGGAACATTTTTCAGTGCTTTATTAAATTTTAAAGTTTTAAATGAAAATGTTAAAATTTTAAATATTTATTCTTATTTACAAAAAAAAATTTCAATTAATGAAAATTTTTTAAATTTATTAAACAATAAATCAATTTGTCAAAATTGTAAAATTAAATCAACAAAAATTAATGAATGGTTCATTCAAAATGATTCAATCAATTATTTAAAAGGTTTTTATAATTTACCAATTTCATGTCATATACCTGGTTATTTACCATCAACATCATCATTATTAAATGAAACAAAAATTTCTTATAACTTAATAATAGAAATTTGGTATTTTTCTGAATTGTTAAATAAACCTAAATTAATCTCTTTCACAAAACAAATCAAAATTTCAAGAATAATAAATTCACATCAATTAAAAAATGAAAAAAGATTATTTTTAAAATCAAATTTTTCATTAAATTCTTTTTTACCAAACATAATTTATCCAATATTTAATACTCCAATTAAATTAAAATTTGATAACATTATTAATAATAATAATAATAATAATAATAACAAAAATAATAAAAGATGGAATATTCATAAAATTGATTACTTCATTTATGAAATAACTAAATTAAATTCAAATATTTTTTGCTTAAATCATATTAATAATATTAATAATAACAACAAATTTTTTGAAAAAAAACAAAAATCTTATTTTGATAAAAATCATTTCATAAAACCTTTTTTACAAATTTATAATGAAAAGGAAAACGAAAAAAATTTATTAAAGATTAAACAAATTAAACAAATATTTAAAAAAACTTTGAAAAATAATACTTTTAAAATTTATCACAAAAATAATTTTTCTTCCCTCGAAGTTGATTTTAATTTAAGTTTTAACCTTTTCAATAATAAATCATCAAATAATTTTTGTTACGATTTATTTGATATATTTACAGTTAAACATAAAATAATATTTGAAATTACTTTAATTGAAGAAGAAATTAGTTTTGAAAAAATTAATAATGAAACAAAAAAAAAAATTATTTTAAATGAAAATTTTTCAAATTCATCAATCAATACTGAAAAATTATCTCTAAATCAAAATAATAATATTTGCAACGACAACAATCAATATTCAAATAATTTAAAAGTTATTGGTGATCGAACAGGTCAGGCACAAAAGTTGAAAACTTATTACGATGTCATTTTATCAAAACAACCTGAAAATGATTCATTATTATGGAATGAAGAATTTCCACCATTTTATAATGATATTATTAATGAAAATTTTTTAAAATTACCAAATTATTCTATTAATTAAAATAAGATATAAAATAAATACATAAATACATACATACATACATATACATGCTTAAATTTACTCTTTTAATTTGCAATATCCCAACCTGGTAACCATTGTAAATATTTAAAATTTTTCATTGGACCAACCATACCAAAAGATATTGGTGAAAAATAATAGAAACATGAAATTACACCACCAATGAAAAATAAATATCCAATAATTTTAATGAATATATTTCTATTTTTCAATATAATATCAACACAATAACCAAACATAATTAATGCAAAATATAATGCAGGTAAATAATGATGAACATATGTAACTCTTGACATAATTACAAATGGAATAAAATGTAAAAACCAACCTAAAAATGGATAAAATCCACCCATTAAAAATTCATTTAATGAATTTTCATTATTAAAATTATTATATTGTCTTTGCCATCTCAATAATAAAATTATAATTGTAATAAAAATTGTTATAACACAAATGGTTGATCCCCATGTTGAAAATGGTGTTCCTAATAAATAATATCTAACTACGTCATCAGCCCAACCACAAATTCTTAAACCTTTATTTAATGTTGGCCATTGCCAATATGATGATTTCAAATAATCATATTTATCTGTTTCAGGAACTAATGCATTATTTGATGCCATCATGGCACGATTTAAATGAATAAAATTTTCAATAAAACCTGTCTTTGGATATTTAAAATCTTGTGGTCTTTCTGGTAAACGTTCATTTTCATGAGTTTCAATATTCCACCATGTACTTTTATCATTCTTAGAATTTTTTTTTAAACATGCAATTTCCATTTGTTTAAAACCCCACGGTGGTAATGAATTACCTGTTTGTGAAAGATAACAATTCATTTCAGTATTTTTAATTCTAAATGATGTTGTTAATGGATGAATTTTTTCTTTATCTTCATCACCTCTTTGATTAATGATTTCAAAAACCCAATTATCTTTATTATCACCAATTAAACCATCACCATAACCTGAAACTTCATATGCTTGTTTCTTAACTGGTGCTAAAATTGCATGTGAATGTAAATTTCTACCTGTAGATTTATGAACAAGTCTGTATTTACCATTATTTGTGACATATTCAATATTTGTTTCATTATCTGACCAATTTGGTAAATTTCTTTCTCTATCAACAAACCATTCATTATTTTCATCTTTAAAACCATAACCTGTAATTTGCTGTTGTTTAGAACCTTCAGGATACGTTTGAATATGTGAATGTAATAAGGTTCCGCCCAATGCTTGATTTTTAATTGTAACTACACTTGATCCAACTGCAATATCACGCGGACCTTGACCAACATTAGAACCAATTAAATTTGCTTGAAATAATGATGGCATATTTCCATCACCATCACCAGAATCTGTTAATAATGTGAAATGAATTAAAAATGATAACATAAATACTGATAATGGTAAAATAATTAAACAAATAATACGTGCAATCCAATGTGAAAAATAAGATTTCCATGAAACTTTTTTATTACCTAAAAGGTTCCATAATTCAATTATTGTATAAATACCAACTAATGAAATAATGAATAAACCAACCATTTTAACAGATATTGTACAACCTAATGAAATACCTGTTAATGATAACCATTTCCACCAATTAAAAGTAAATGGATGTTTGGTTTCGTTATTAAATTTGACAAAACAATAAAAAGATGCTACGGTGAAAAATAATAACATGGAATCTAATAAAATCAATCTGCCTAAAGTTGAATAAGAGTTCTCAAATAAGACACAACAAGTAAAAAACCAAACTGTTGGTAATGAAAATCCAATTGCTTTACCTGTAAAGTAAGCAAATGGGACACAAAGAGCTGAAAATAAAGCATTAAATAATCTCATCTTAACGTAATCTACATAATCAGGATATTCAGCACCAGAAGTAAAATCAAAGGAACCATTGTAACCAGCTAAATAACCAGAAAGACCAACTAACATTTTACCTAAAGGTGGATGAACATCATGATAAAAATCATGTTTTAAATAATGAGAACCAAATTTACCAAAATGTGCTTCATCCCATACTACTTTACTATTTGCACCAATTTTATACATTCTAATGAATAAAGCTAGTGCTGTGAAAAAAATTGGCATAAAGATAGATTCAAAATGTAATAATGATTTTTTAACATCTGCTTTAAGGTCTGTAGGTTCACTCATTCTTGAATATGTATTCTGTTCATCTTCATCGGATAAAAGTTCATCTTTGTCATTCTTGTTTTTACCTATCCTCTTCCTCATAGATTGTAAATCATCTTTTTGACTAAATCCAGTAGAAGATGACATTTTTAAAACAACCTTCAATGCTTTGCCTTTATTATAGAATTGGTCCTGAAAAAAAAAATAGAAAAAAGAAAATAACTTGGTTGGTCTTAACTTTATAATTGAAAACCAGAATTCATGTAACTGAACGTTGTTTATGTGGTACGAGAATTTAAAATAAAATTAAAACTAAAACTAAAACTAAACAAAGCAAATTAACTAGGCATTGAATTTTTCGTTTTGCATTCATTTCCTATCAATTTTTCAGCTTCAAACGATCTGGAAAACAAACCGCAGAAACGCTCGAATAAATGAACAACAAATAAAATTTACACGTAAACGATCCAACACAAGCACGTGATTCGTTAAAACTGGCAAAATTAATTCTCTTTTAATTATTTAATTTAGTTATTTAGTTATTTAGTTATTTATGTATCACACCGTCACTGCAGTAATAGAACTTAAAGTTCTTGCCGTTTAAAGGTAAAGAAATACCATTCAAAAACTTCTTTGTGTTATTTGCAAATATGGAATTCTTTGCCTCCACTGTTAGCCCGCCATAAAAAGCACTATTTTTTAAATGACAGTACATTTTCATTATAACCTTTGTATTTATAATGGACTCCTAACGGCTACTCGATGCTATATTATCTGCTTTTCATTAGTTTCGCAGATAAAAACTAGAAAATATCTTTATACCGTAAAAATGTGGGCTCCCATTCACCAAACAATTAAATTAAAATGATTGTGGTATATAAATAGTAGTGACGCAATTCATTAAAAAATACCTTATAAATAAACCACAAAAGTAACACCCCTCAGAATGCTTATTTATTTTATCTTTAATTTTATGAAGTAACTGAAGTTTTCCAAACTAAACATATTTTATTTAGAACCACCATGACAGTTTTAGTTTTTCATAAAAAATATTGGAAGTTATTTAGCCCATAAGCTATTAGTTTATATTTAATAAATTTATTAGAAGATCTATCATTTTTAGTAGATTTTAAACTAACTTATGTGATATAAATATATGAAAATATAAAAAATTTGCTATTTTATATCCACGAAAAAAACGGCGTTAGTCATCACTCAAAAAGGGACTATCTTAGAAGTGCGGTTAATGAACCAAAATTATTAAAAAAAAAAAAAAAATAGTTCTTTTCTAAAACTTGAAACTATTATATAATACCGTTATTGATAAATGTCAATGGAGAAGGGAAGATATCATATACACAAATAGATAACTGACAATGCTACCAACAGTTAATCCAGTGGAAACAAATATATTTGTAAACCCACCAGCTGCTTTTCTTTCATTGTCTGTATCTAGAATTTCAGGAACTTTCATAAAACTAATGGAAATTACATGACCATTTGTCACACCAAATAAAAATTGGCAAAGAATGTATCCAATATCATAAATTGCGGAACTTGAATCTGAATTACTTTTAATAGTGAAGTAAAAAAAAAATGGAATGAACCCAATACGTGAAAGTGAGTAAATAAACGTTTTCCATGAAGTAAAACTAGGATCACGAAACATTGGCCAGTCTGCAATGACACGTCCATATAAATCACCAAGGTTCCAAACAGTAAATACCAAGGGAATAAATTGTTCATTTTTTAATGGTAATCCGTTTACAAATGTTGTCGCAGCAAATACTGGAAATATTAATGTGACAACAAAAGTCAAAAATATGGATAAAACCAAGTATTTTAATTTTGAAAAAAGAACATTAAACGGTACATTAATTTCCTCTAAGGCATTTGTATCTTGTTGATGATTTTCTTCCATGATAAAATTTTCATCATTACCAACTTTAACTATTCCATCACCAATTTTGCTCACGTGAAATAGTATAATACAGCCAAAACATACTAAAGAGGTAGTTAAAAAATAAAATAATATAGCTACATTATTTCCGTCAGACTTTTGAACTATTTCCTGATTGGCTGTAACTTTTTTACCAAACGAAACTAGAAAAAGGACAACAGATGGTAATACCCCAGCAACAGCTTGTCCAACCATGACAGCTTGACTAAATTCAGATCCAAAAACATTGGCAATAGCCATAATACCATTCTGCGTTAAAGCACTTGAAATCGAACTAAATGCAGTTAAAATCATAATTAATAAGAAACTAATTAAGGGTGCCATGTGACTTGAAAATGAGCATAGAATAGTTAACAAAATAAAAACTAATATCTGCCATAATAGACCTCTTGTAACTCGGTTCACATATGAATGTTGCCTTGGTCCTAAATATAAATTAAATAGCAGAGATGTTATTGTAGACACTGTCATCATAGAACTTGTAAAAATTTTAGCGTAAATAGTTGATGTGTTAAATACATCGTTTTGAAAATATAATGTGGCACTTAATATATTATTCCAAGGCCATAAAAGTCCTATACCAATTAATAAAAAGGTTAAATATTTAACATTTTGTATTTTTTTCAGAAGTGGTTCCTTTACTATTTCTTCATTATTCATTTTTTTTTTTTCTTGATTTCAATATAAAATATCAATAATACTGTTAATAAATTTTTTATAATATGCAATAGGATTAAGTTATTTAATAAAAGATTTAAATGCTGCAAAAGATCCCTCTACAACTATTCAAACATTTAACTAAATTGTGTTGTTGTTTTTTTATTTTTACTTTTTCGGAAAGTTTTAGAGAATGTATATTTAAGATATAAAAAAGATAAACACCGATATTTTAGTTTATATGATATGTTAGTCATTATTTTTTTATAATGGAAACTATGAATGTAAGTGTAAATGTATACAAATACAACTACAAATATGTATATATATTAATTGTAGACTAATGTACAAATAGAAACGTTAATACAGAAAATAGAAGGCGATTCAGTTTGAATTGAATTGAATTGAAATGAAATTAGAAATTGGATCGAACTGGTTATGAAGTAAAGGCATAGTCATTAAAGCAAGTAAAAAACCTAAATTATGTTTTCTTAAACCTTTCTACTGCCGCTATTACTTTTCATAAACTCAACTCTCGCAACTAAAGGTATATGATCACTTGGAAATTTATCATTAGGAAAACCAATAAATTTAGAAACATAATTTTCATCTAATCCACCTAATAAACCTCTAATACGTAGAGAATTAGTAGAGTACCATATATAATCAATGACGTCAGTAAATGAAGGTGTAAAATTAGTAAATGGCAATTCACCAATAGCGTTATAGCCTGAATTCAAAGCTAAATGATGACTAAAATTATTTTGCGACATATAACCAAAATCCCTATTGTTTCCATCATCGTGATTTTTAACATTACCGGTGCTTAATAGTTCATAAACGGCAGAGTTTAAGTACGAGTTAAAATCACCACAAATCAATAAAGGTGCTTTTTTAATATCACGTTTTAGATTTTCTTCTTTTAATAATGATTCCATGTGATCTAATAAAACGCCGACTTGGAATGTCTTAACATCATTGAATTTCGGATCCCAGTGTAAATGAGTAGTGACAACCCAAACAAATTCGTTACTTTGAAGATGTTGAAATTTCAAATATAATGCTACATTATCCTTATTCATAGCACGATTTAAATAATCTTCAGTACGTTGAAATTTCTTATGTTTTTGCCAAGCACCACTAAAATCTAAAGCATCCCTAGCAACAACTTTAAATTTATCTTTTTTGTAAAAAATACAACAACCATCAACCTTTTTTGAATCTTTACCTTGCATAGTTTTTGCTCTTGTTTTTGCATGAAATTCACCTGTATAGCCATTTTTTTCTAAAGTTGGTAACCAAAATTCGTCAAAAGTTTTTGCTTCAACTTCTTGTAAACATAGGATATCGCTTTGATAAGATAGGACTTGTTCTTTTAATTTTTCACGTCTATAATCCCAACTCAATGCCCATGATGGTGTATAACGATACATTTTTGGAGTAGCATAATGTTGACATAACATATTATAGGATAAGATAGTGAAGCTTCTCCTGCTTAAATCAGGATCTAAATGATTATATGACTCCGCTACTGATAAGTATTCTTTCTGGGGTTCACCATCTGTATTAATCTCAATAAACTTACGGTCATTATATAAAGGAACTTCAGGTCTATTATCTCTTAAATAAAAAATTAAACCAGTAACGGATTTTTCAGTTAAAATTTTTATTAATTGTTTATCCAATGGATTACCTTCACAACCTAAAAATTGTAAATTATATAAATTACCTAATTCCCATGGAAGTTTTGAAATCATATTATCAAAAAAATATAAATATTTTAATTGAAAACATGAACCTAATTCACTTGGTAAACTAGATAATCTATTATGAGATAAATCAAGAACACGTAAATTATTTAAATGTTTAATATCTGCTGGAAGTTCTGTTAAGCCATTACCATTTAAATATAATCTTGTTAAAAAACTATATTTAAAAATATTATTATTGATATTAAGTATTTGTAAATTCGATAAATCTAAAGCATGCCATAACTGATCAATAGGTTTTGTATCAATTAATTTGGAATTTTTTGTAAAAATTTCATCATCTTCATCTATATTATATTGTGATAATTTTTTATGTTGTAATAATAAAGCTGGTGTACCAGTCATTTGTTCCCTTAAATTGTTCAATTCTGTTTGTGGTGTTGTTGGTGTAGAAATAGTACTATTTGTAGTAGTATTTAATGGGGTTGGTGTAGAACCTGTAGGAATTAAATTATCATTAATTATGTTATTGTTACTGTTATTGATGTTACTATTATTATTTGTGTTATTACTATTATTATTTGATGTACCTTTAGATTTGTCTTTGGATGTATCCACTGCAATATCCATTAGTAATTTTTTTGTTCTGTCTACTAAAGATAAAGATGCTTCCGCCATTTGTTGTTGTTGTTGTTGTTGTTGTTGAGGCTGTTGTGTTTGTGATTGATTAGCCAAATATTTCTTCATAGCATTTTGCCTTGCGTAAACATTAGGTTGACCTAAAGATTGTAATGAAACTGCGGCTAGTTGTAATTGTAATTTCCAAATTGGATTATTTAATAGTGATGGATCTTCGAGATGAGGTTGAAATAATGGATTATTAGTATTAACGTTAACAGACATTGGAATTGCACTATTCATTAATGTATTATGATTTTGATTCAAACCAAAATTTATGACCACGTTATTGGCATTGGAACTATTGTTGTTGTTAATATTATTATTTGCATTACTGTTGTTACTGTTTGCTAATTGATCTAATAATTGACGAGAGTTACTAACCAAATGATTTTCGTTAGTGTTCATTAATCCTGGAGGAGGCATGTTGGTTTTAACCATGGGATTAATATGAAGTTGAACTGGAGTACCAGAGCCACCCATATTTTGTAACATGTTATTCGGTTGCTGATTAGCTGCATTCAAATTTGGGTTCACATTTGAATAACCCATTAATGAAGGTTCATTCATGATTACCTTAATATTCTCTATATTTTTAACAATTGTCACGTTTGTATATATAAATTAGTTATTCCTAATTTTTGTTTTTTTTTTTGTTTTTCTTGTTCTTATTTTCTCAATTTGTATACAATAATGTTTTTGTTATCGTTGATAAGGGAAATTTTGCAAATATAAAGAGCAAAAGTGAAAAAATAAAGTAACTAATGACAATGATTTGACAAAAAAAAAAAGGAAAAGTAGTAATTAAAGTCCAATGAGCACTAAATAATTGTTCCTTGTTTTTTGTTGAAGTATTAGGTAGGTTCTTTATTAATTCTAAATATTATTTTGCAAATTACTGAGTAATTCTTAAAACTGCAACTTTATGTTTAATAAATTCTCTATCTAAATTAAAATAAAAATTGCTGATGTTTCTACCAGCAGACCTTTATTGTTTTGGATTAGTTTGTCTTTAAGTTGTGTTTCTATTTGCAATTAGACTTGCCACCAAATACGATAAAATTGTTTATATTTTCAACTTGTTTTCAGTTTTTCTGTTATTTTCGTGCCGCTTTGAAACCACTACAAAAACATTTTTCTTCTTTTAATGTTTTTGTAAGGGGAAAGTTCTTTGCCGGGTAATCTCATTGTGCCCTAGGGTTGTGGCAAAACACTAGAGAGGGCTTTTATTGGTTTAAACTATTTTTGTCAACTCGTTTTGTGTGTTCTGTTAGGGCTACAAACTCTGTAATTGATTCACAAAACAAGAAAGCAATGACAAAACACTTGCACACAACTAACGTATTGATTGAATCAAGTGTATGTATGTATACTTTGTAAAATATTATAAAACATAGGAGGAGAACATTTGCGTGGGGTTTTTTCACATTAAATTGTTCATTATTCATTTTGTATAGTTTTGCTCATGGAAGTATTGAAACTATCTTACGAAGTTAGCAAGCTTGCCGATATTATAGAAGAAAGAAACAGACTCATAGTCGACCTTCATATTCAGCCATCATCGAATGATAACGTCAGATTAAAATCACAACTTAATAATATACTGTCCATTGCTCAAGAAATTATCAAAAACCAAGTATCAGAGCAAGATGCTATCCTGATAAAAAAATATACAGATAATTATAACGATTTACTCACGGAGTTAGTTCGGAACGATACCAGCATAGATAAATCCCTATACGTTTTTCACAACGAAATAAAAGTAAAAGAAACAACAAATGATAAGGCTGATAATTACGATGATATTAATGTTAAGAAAGTGAGATTTAATGATGAAGTTTCGTATAGCAACAAAAAAAATATGGGATTTCAACCTTATTATGATTACGAAGATGAAAATATAATACCCTTCAAAGATGATAATTTAGATGTGGATTTAAATGCAACTTACAGAGATGAAGATCGCATGCAATCGAATATCACTGGACTGGATACAATTTCTAATCAAGAATTGTTCATTCAACAGCAACAAGAACTTATGGATCAAGATTTGCATATAAATTCATTATCACAATCCGTTCAAAGAGCACATGGAATCTCTTTGGATATAAATACCGAAGTAGAACAACAAAATAGTCATTTATTAAATGATTTGGAAAATTTGATAGATACTAGCGGAAGAAATTTGAATAGAGCAAAAACAAGATTAAAAGTTTTTGAAAAGACTGCGAGGGAGAATGGTCCATGCAGTATTATTGTTTTATTACTGATAATTTTGATATTTTTATTAGTCGTTCTGTAATCCCAAACGATAAATATGTCAATAGAACAGTTGCTTAATAAATAAATAAATAAAGTATAAAAAAATAAAAGAAGTCTTGCATATATATTATAGACGTTGGTGAAAATTAAAGACTTCCCATCTATTTTAGAAAGACTTTATTCCCACTTTTAGTATATATCTTGGATTGCTTAGTTAAGCATTGTTTGTTTATTATTTGAAAAACTTGATGATGAGTTCAACCCAAACTCAATTTCAAGAGAAAAAAAAAATGAAAAATAAAGTGCAACTGAAATATTATTTCAAGCATTTAAAAAAGGTTCGTTATATACTTATATAATTGAGGATAATATAAAAGAAAGATCATAATTATTGATACATTTACCACTTGCTATGTCATTGAAAAAAAGAAGAAAATCAGAAACTCAAAAAATTGCAGATGGAAAGCAAATTAAACAAGAGGATGGTTTAGAAACTGAATCACATTTCTTTAAAAAAAAAAGAAGAATAAAGAAAGAAAATGTGGAAAGTAACATTTTAGATAACGCTATTGATACAGATTGGGTCAAGACATTGAAAAATGAAAACTACTTTAAATGGATATCCAAACAAACAGGCAGTGTTCCAGGCCGTTGGGAAATACCACTAGATCCTAAAACATTTAACGAAACATCTGAACAAAAGTTACCAAAGTATTTTAAAGAAATATTTCTCAAATTAAGGAGATTAAGAAGCTTCATAAAGTCTCCTGTTGATACATTAGGTGGTTCTTCAATTTCAATCACTGTAGCTGAACAATTGGGTATATCTAAATCTGAATTAGAACCAAAAAATTATAGATTGCAAACCCTAATTGGTATTATGCTTTCTTCACAGACTAAAGATGAGGTTACTGCAAAGGCAATGTATAATTTAACAAAATATTGTTTAGAAAATCTACATACACGAGGAATATCATTACATTCTATGCTTCAAATTAATGAAGAAACCTTGGACGAATTAATTAAATCAGTTGGTTTCCACGCTAAAAAATCCAAATATATTGTTCAAACGTGTCAAATATTGCAAAAACAACATGGTTCCGATGTTCCAACAACAGCAAGTAAATTGCTTGCTCTACCAGGTGTTGGCCCAAAAATGGCGTATTTGATTTTACAGAAAACTTGGGGGATAATGGACGGTATTTGCGTCGATGTTCATGTTCATAGACTATGTAATATGTTAAAGTGGGTGAATTCGAAAAACTGCAAAACTCCCGAACATACTAGAAAAGAGCTAGAACTGTGGCTACCAAAACCTCTTTGGCGTGAAATCAATAGTCTATTGGTTGGATATGGTCAAGTTATTGATAGAACAAAACCTAAGATATGTAAGCTATGCAGTACGGATCTTTCAAGAACAGTTTGCGATGACAAAAATTGCATCAATACAATAACTCATCCCGAATTGAAGGAGATGCGGCTTAATATGACAACCTATCAAAATTGGGTTAATTATTTGATTAAAGATGCGAGGCAAAATGAACTTTTTTTGAAGAGTGAAAATTACAACATTTCAGGTAAAATAAAAGATCATACTGACAGTAAAGGATCAATGATTCACGATCCATGCAAGATTTCTGTCAAAGAACAAAATATATCAGTTAAATTGGAAAACACAGATTAGGATCGACTGCACGAATATTTTGGCAATGTTCAATATTTAAAATAATAATCAAAGAAAGTATTTACAAAACATTTTAGCAAATTATTATTTCGGGTGTTTGGTTTCATAAATTCATTCTATGTTGTCAAAAATTGAATGAGTTGAAGTGAGGTAGAAGTTTTTGTTTGTTATTTATTTTAACTTTTTTGCTGATAGTGGTTTTTTCAAATTAATTATAAGAAAATTCCAAGACGAACGTATTTAAAAATTACGAAATTTGGTTATGTGAAATCACTTAGCTATATTTTTTAAAAAGAAACTTTTCTTTGTCAAAACACTTTTAGTTATTAAGAGTTAATCGTCAATAGGTTTGTCGTTCTGCGGTCGAATTTTTTTTTTTTTATTTTTATTGATTAAGATCACAAAGGTCTGACATAGACGCACCCAAACAGAAATTTAAGACGTTGTAAAAAGTTATCATTACATAATAAGAAATTGAAGAAAAAAAAAAGAGGGAGGGGGGCTTCAGCTTCATTTTCTGCCAAGCAACAACAATGAATAATGATTATCTTAAAGTTTAATTTATCGAGGAAATGAAATCATAATATTTAGATCGTGATAAATTAATTTGAAAACGAACGCATTGTCAATAGCCGTAATGACAACATATCCATTTGAGATTGCGACAGGTGAGTCTTCTGATGTGACAAAAAATGTTTCTAAGCAATTTTCATACAAATTAAAAACAGGTATATTTAATAATCATATAAATGTCATACATAAGAGAGTTCGGATAGATATATCGATTGTCAATATCTTTGATCTATATTATATTATCCTTTGTTTATTTGTCCCTTTTTTTATTTATTTTTTCAATAAATAATAATAGATAGAAAAAAAATAAAGATCTTATTGTGTTCTCTACTTTCTCATTTATTTTTTTTTTGCTATATTTTTTATGTTTTCAAATAATTTTAACATGAAAAAAGTAACAAGTACAACAAAAATAAACAAAAAAATAGACGAAAAAATTAATAATTATTATTAAATATTAAATTTTAGAAAAAATAACCTAGAAAATTAAAATAATGTAAATAAAAAAAAAAAAATTTGAGTAGAAAAACAAACAAACAATATCACAATTTTTAAATGCAAATGGGATGAAATTATATCGTTAACCACTTATCAGTATATATATCTTCAATGGTAGGTCTCTTTTGAACATTTCTATTAAGTATGTTTTCTATCAATTCAATACAACTTTGACTAATATTTTCTGCGTGTTCAAATTTAAGATCTCCTTCTAAAATTTCATCAATATTGTAAAATGGATTTTCTTTGAAGATTATAGTATACAATAAAATTCCAATAGCCCATATATCTTGCGGTTTACCCTCATACGGGTCACCACTTAAAACCTCAGGTGCTGCGTAATCAATAGTTCCAACAAAAACATCAAATGGGCCACTTTTAACGTAGGCAGCTGAACCAAAATCAATAATTTTAACAAACCCCTTTGAATCAACAATAACATTTTCATCCTTAATGTCTCTATGAACAATTCCTTGACTATGTAAATGTTTAACACCTGAAACAATTTGTTTAAAGATCAATTTAACTTCATATTCACTCATATTAGTCTTGAATTCAATTAAATCAAACAAGTCAATAGAACCAGTCTCACCATGTACCGGCGTTTCGATGTAATAATATTCATCATCTTCAAAAAAATCTATTAATTTTAATATATTTTCATGGGGTTTTCTGTTCAATGTAGCCATAATTTGAATTTCGGATGGAATTGTGCCCAATTTTCTGTCTCTAACCCAGGTATCAACTAAAATTCTCTCTTTAAAAATCATTTTAATAACTATAATATAATTTTCTTTTTTGTGTAAACACAGATTAACTTTTCCATATGCACCCTCACCCATTTTTTGTAAAATTGTAAAATCAGAAAATTTTTTAACGTGTTTCATAGCACCAATATTCGGGTTGGGTGTTCTTAAAAACGTTGTTTTGGGTTCGTTATTTTGAGCCGATAGTGGTGAATCCACATTTGTAGAACTGCTGTTATTGTGTTTTTGGGAAAAACCCTCTGATTCGAAATTTGCACCATCCATTGTTGGTAGAGTAGTAATTTTACTAATTATCAGATCTTCATCAACCTTGAAATTTCCTTCCTTCACAAATTGAGTCTTATCTTTGGTATAAATTCTTGCTAAATCAAGTTTCTTTTTCATTGCAGGATCTTTTATTTCATCGCAATTAAGATCAAAATCATTTGAAGTGACTGCAGATTTTGAAGAGTTATTTTTAAGATTATCATTTTCTGTTTTAGAAAAATTTTCCACAGTTAATTCAGTATTCTTTTTTTGACGTTGCATTGCTAAATCTCTCAATGAATGAACTGATTTAGAAGATGAAGATCTTTTTGAAGATAAATTAGAGCCGGAAGAATTATTCATATAAACAAGATCATTCTCCTTTAACATTCCTAGCTGAGATGGATTTGTTTGGTAGTCTTCAAAAATAACGTCTCTTGAATGAGTTATCCAAATTAAGGATATTGATGAATTAACTACCCGTAATTGAATATCGACCTTTATTAAACAACCGTCCCTATGACGTCCATCAATCCCAATGGAAGTGTAGAATTCTTCAATGTCACCATTCATTTCAGATTGAATTTTTCTAAAAAAGTGTTCCGTTAAAACCAAACCTTTATTGCTATTTGAGGATATACCTAAAGATGGATAATTTTCATCAATAAAATCAATAATGTTTTCAAAGGATGGAATGATATGAGTGATTGGCTTATTAACTAAATCAGCAAAATGATAACCAAACATATTTTTCGATATTGATTTGTTGAAACTTATTAATTGTAAAGTTTGAGAATCAATAATAAATAAACCTGCAATATAAGGTAAACTGTGAATTTTTAATTTAATCGCATCTTGTAAAATAGTACTAGAAACAGCACATGGTATATTTGATGAAAGATGGTTTAAAGTGAAATATCTTATATTATTTATATGATTAACCACTCTAGCCGGCATAGATAACAAATCATCGTTTTTGTCTTTAATTTTTTCTTGACGTACATCATTAATCAATTGAGCCAAAGAATGACTTAGTGTTCCAATATTATAAATTTCGTTGGCAAATTCTACTTTTTTTTTTATGTTGAAAGTAGTTGGTGTATGATCAATAGACTTTGAATCATTATTATGAACAGATATTTTGCTTTCCGAATCACTATCACTATCAGTGTCAGAATCTGAAGTTGAATTTAAATGATTACCATTTTTATTTGTCCCTAACTCGAATTTCGGCGTGCTCTTTCGGTATGAAACTTCTGAATCATTTGAGTTTACAAATAAATTATTATTACTCCTTTTAATGATATCATTTATTTCAAAATTGTTGAAGTCTAATAATACGTCAATATAATCACATGGAACTTTTTCAAAAATACAAACTAATAATCCATTTTTTCTTTTAGCCCAAAATGAAGCCCAAATTAAATGATCATTGTTGTTGGTCTCATTAACAGAATGAGGTTGAATAATTCCAATAATTTCGCCTGTAAATACTAATTCTTGATTTTCAGTACTTAAGATTTTATTAAGTACAAAATTTCTCGAATCAGCATGAATTAAATCTAACAAAGTTAAAGTTTTCAAAGCATTTTTATTTATACCAAAGATTAAACAAGCTAAATCATTAGCTGCTTTAAATTTCCATGGATGTCTTTGATCACAGGTAAAGATAGCTTGTGGGGCTGAATTTTTAGTTGAAGCAAATGTACGTAAAATTCTACAGTAATCTTGTGATGGTCTAAGTTCATTTATCGGGATAGAAACGGTCATTGAATCTTTGGCGAGATCATCTATATCTTTTTGCGAGGGCGATTCATCGTACATTAAATTACGCTCAAAAAATGGTTCTGCCAAACTATCTAATAAAGTTTTTTTTAAATTTAAATTATTTTCTGTACTTAAATTAGTTTTGTTATTGGTATTAATATTAGTTTCTTGTTCAAAATTTTCTGAGCTATTAGTTTTAGGATCTATTATTAATTTATTAATATTGAATAAAGACAACATATGTAAATCGGATGCTTTAGATGAGATATTATTTTCCAAAGTTTCATTTAATAAATTTAATAAATCAATTAAATTTTGTCTTTGTTTATTGCCATATTTGGTAAGGCTATCCTCCGAAGATTCTTTTTTGATTTCTTCATCATTCTTTTGTACATTATTTAACTGATTTTGAAAAGGTTGTCTGAATGATATTCTTGATGTCAAAACTTTTTTTAAATTTGAATGATTATATATACTTTTATTATTTTGATCACATGTGTTCAATAATTTTGGTAAAAATGCTAATGAGTTGGCTCTATGTACAAGATATCTATCAGTACTAGTGGTACTAGTACTATCTCCATTATTATTGTAATGGTTATCAAAAATATTTATATTTGGATGACTAATATATTTGCCTGAAGAAGTTAAATTTGGATCTGTACTTTTTCTATGCAATTTATAATTATAATCATTGTAATTATTGTATGAATATGATGTATTACTTACGAATGCATCTAATGCAGCTTTTGAAGAAGTCCATTTTTGTTGTGGGACATTATTATATGGTGTATCATCAGTAGATATGGACAAACTTTTCAAAGATCTAATTGGATCAAATTCCATTTCCTTTTTTTTGGCTATTTCAAAATCATCATGAAATTTTTGGTATTGAGTTTGATGATTGTTTTGGTTAACATTAATATCTGATTTTGAATTTTGAAGAGAGTTAATGGATTTATGAAAATTGGAACTTATTTTTTCTTTTTTAAATGAGGTATCATCATCCAAAATATTTGGATTGTTTATAATTATCTCTAAAGACCTTTTTAAAATAGATAGTCTTACGGCTAACGAATTTGGGGATAAAGGGTTGTACGAATATGAATGAGTTGATTCATTAGGTAAATTAAATAATTCTTGGAAATCTACTTGTGTCAATGTCGAAGCTGCTGAATCAACTGATCTTGTCCTATTAATTGTTTTAATAATTGATGTTGATTTAGAAAATCCATAATTAAATGTAATATCTGACCGAGCATAATCTATATCAGCGGAATTTACTTTTGATGGTAATTCTGATTTAATATCACTATATTGGTTTTCGTCATTTGTGATTTCAGAGGAGGAATCATCCTCAAGCTTCTCATTACTGCAATATAAATTTTCATCGTCGTTATAATTTTTAACTTTTGAAAGTGAGGATGATACATCAAGTTTTTTTTTAAAATTCTTAATCGAATGTTTTTCTTTCAAACTGCGAAAAGAATTCTGTGAGGAATTCGATGCACCAATATACGGCATCTTTTGCTATTGCTATTGCTATTGCTATTGCTATATTTTTAAAATTTAATAAATCTTTTGTTCCTTTAAAAAAATGATGAATTTTATAACAAATTAAGATAGATAATCATTTTAAATATTTAAAATTACTTTGATGATTTTGCCTTTTGGGCTGTTTGCCCCCCTTTTGTTGGTCGGGTATCCTTTGTTTTTCCCAGTCATTTATTTTTTCCTGGTGCGAGGGCGGTTGTGTGATTTCCAGATTCAAATAAAATTGCATTTTGCCATTTCAGAAACCAAATCAAACACTGAAAGATCCAAAACGATCAAAATCAGTTTTAAAATTGATGCTTAAACACCGAATATATTTATATTTGTATATCTTCAATTTGGCAAACTGAAAGTAACAAAACAACTACGGGTTACTACCTCCTTGTGCAATTATTCTCCACAGTCAGAGCGCAAACATGCTGTTTGTAGAGGCAATGTTTCTTAATGCCATTTGAATGCGTTGCAAAGTAAAACCAAGGCCTTTAACAAACATTTCTTGGTTTGCAAAGACAAACATAATCGTGAAGAAGTTGCACTTTCTTGCTGTTCAATTTTTTTTTCTTCTTTTGATCTGCGCGGCAAATTTTTTTCAAAAAGAGAGTTGCCCGGACACTAAAAAATAAAAAAGAATGTGCACATTTTTGTAAACTCCGGAAACGCGTCACAAAACCGTTTTAGCTTTTGTGACAGGCCACAAAAATAAATACTGGCAAACTGAGATCAATTCATGGATAATAAAAAAATACTCTCTTGTAAAACTTACACATTTGCAATTTTAGTCTCAACTGCAATAAGACTAAAAAAAAATATAAAATTAGTTAGAGAAAATGAGCTTGAGCCTTTCTTTGGCTTTGACTGCCCTTGGTGGCTTTAGTTACAAATACAGTAAAAAGCAAATATTCGAAACACATCCAAATGTCAAATACGACATTTCTCAATACGTTGAAAAAATAATCAAACCTGAAATTAGTAACATTTTTAATCAACTGGGAATTGCATTTGTGGATTTTTTTCCCGATTTCTTTAATAATAATGCTCTCACATACCCATACAAGGGACTTATTGAGCTATTTAGACAGAAGAAAATATATTCACACACAATGTTAACTACATTAACATACTACTTGATTGCCTATACAGTCACTTTATTATTGTATTGGGCAACTATTGCGCCAATTTATTTTACATTCTTTACCGTGTTAGGACCGCTTGGGCATATTATAGCTGGAATTCATTCAATATTACAGGCTAACATTTTAACAATGCTTTACATGAGATTTTTTCCAACCACAAACAATTTAATCAAAACTTATTTAAATTCATGTGGAAATTCCTATATTTGTTCAAAAAATGACCCTATTAAATACTACGTCCCCATAAAATCAAAATATTTTTGGCTATTTCACTTTCCAGTAAAAATTTTTAAATATTTTATTGGTTTAATATTTTTTATTTTATTATTATCTATTTCTTTTTTTCCTATTTTAGGACCTTATATTTTCCAATTATTCATTTCCGCATTTATATCGAGAGTCTACCTTTCAAAATTTTTAAAAGTAAAAGGTTTAAGCAACTTTCAAAGGTCCGATAATTTTTTCAACCATTTTGGATCCTACACTTCCTTTGGTGTTGTAGCTTGTTTATTGGATTCTATTCCATTAATTGCTGGTTTTACACTCTCTTCAAATACAATTGGAGCTACATTATGGGGAATTAAATGCTTTTCAAATGAAACTAACATCACGACAAATATGTAATAATAAATAATATATCTAGCTAATAATATATTACTATCATTGTATTTAAAGTAGTTTTTAAAAATAAAAAAATCCTTAATATATATATATATATATATATTGCTCAGTAACTTGAATATACATAAGATTACTAGTTAACTAATTAAGTTTAAAATGATCCCTTTATTTTGTTTCATTTCCCCAAAAATCCCAATTCCAAATCCAATTACAATTGGGATCATTTTCATCACTATCGGCGAAATCAATTTTTTTACTATCACAATCATTGACGAACATATCATCAGGTGAATCAATCTTAATTCTCTTAGACTCACTCATTAACGACGTAGAAGGAGATAAATTAAAACTTGCCTTACTTTCTGGAGTATAATTCAATTCATCAAAAGTTCTTTTCTTACTCATCATTAACTTATTATTATTTTTCTCCAAATTCATTTCATTTGATAAACCAAATTGTAAATCAGTTAAACTTCCATAAATATTATTTTCAACCCCTTTAAAAATAGATGCAATACTATTCAATTTAATACCATAATTACGTGATTCATTTAATTTACTTTTCATAATTAATTTATTATCTTTATCAATAGACAAATTAACAACATCTTTTTCACGTGCTCTTTGTGCCACTTTAGTCAATTTCTTTTTCTTACCAGTACAATTAGTCGCATCAATAAAATCTTGAGAAAATTTTAACTTAGGTTGATAATCCTGGTCACGTAATCCAAAAGAGTCTGCCAACGTAGATAAAAATAAATCCAATTTAGAATTTTGATATATTTGTTGACGATGCTTATAACGTGAAATTATTTCCAACTTTTTACTATTTAACGATTCTAAATTTTCTGCTTCTTTGAGATATGGATTATTAACATTGTTAATACTCAAAGCACCATTAGCACCTTTCGATCCGTTATAAGAATCGTTGTTTGTTAGCGGGGATGGCGATTGCTGTGTTGTAAATACATTATTGTTGTTCGATTGCGTGGCATTTGGAGACGAAGAGGAGATAGGTCCCACAGTTGTCGTTAATTTCGTAGCCAAATTATTATTCGTGATACCATATGGCGAAGTAATTGCACGTGCGGGAGATGGTTTCTTACTAGCTGATTTAGAACGCGCAGATGATAATTGCAAATTTTCATTACTTGAAATTTGATTTTTATCCCTTTTAGCTGGAGAAACACCTGGAATAGATGAAATATTACCATCAATCGGCGGAGAACCTGGAAAGTTATTAAATTGACCGTTATTATTATTACTCTTAATTCCAGTTTCATTGGAAATTGCCATAAATGAATTTTTATTATTACTATCATCTGGCATAACCATATTGTTAGGCATGTTAACATTTATTGCACTTTGGTTATGACTTGCTTGGACCATTTGTTGTTGTTGTTGTTGTTGTTGCCATTGTTGCCTATTTTGAGCTTGTACACGTTGAATTTGTAATCTTTGTTGTGGAGTCAGATTACTGCCGCTGGAAGCAGTAGAAACAGCGGCAGTAGAATTAATTGATAAATTATTAATATTACCAACATTTCCACTATTATTATTACCCCCATTAAGATTCGTATTGGAACCATTTTGTTGCTGTTGTTGTTGAATCAGTTGTTGTCTTCTGATAATTTGGATCTTCATACTTTCCCAATATTTTTGATATTTCATAATTAATTTATCTACTGTATCTAATTTAACAACGTAAATTCCCTTAGAGCATTTATCTAAAATTTCTTTAACAAAAATACGCAATTGTAAAACTTCTTTTAAAAATGGTTCACTCTTGGTGAATACATAAACTTGTGGAGCATAATTACTTACTTGAGCAAACAATTGTTGATTTAATTGTAATTTTCTTTTAATTTCTTCCCTTTCTTGTTGTGTTATTGAATTTGTTAAATCATTTAATCTTAATGGATTTCTTGCAGCTTCTGTTGATATTTTTCTCACTGTTTCAATATCTTGTGGTGTTGGTTGTAATAATTGCAATACCGAAGTATTTTGAGATGTGGCTCTAGATTGAGTAGAATTAGCATTTGAATTAGCATTATTCTCCCTGCTACCATTTTTCATGTCTAAAAATTGCTGTTGTGACACATTTTGTTGTTGAGATAACATTTGATTTTGATTTTGATTGTTTCTACCTTGAATGTTAATTGACGTCATATTATTAATTTGAGGTGTAGCACCTTGAGAAATGGTATTCTTATTAACATTATTGACCGAACTGTTTCTTTGATTCGTATTAACATTAGCTGCCGTTGCCGTTGCATTAGCCGTTGCCGTTGCCGCTGCCTGTTGCGCCAATCTTATATTTTGAATTTTTTTTAATGCTTTTTGATTAATGTATTTTCTGATAAAACTTTGTCTGTTAGCATCTGTCATATTGGAACCATACTGTGTTCTTTGAAACGTTTTACATGCTTCCATAGCCTCTTGTAATAAGGCTCTCTGTTCATCTTGCGTGAAAATTTGATTAATCTGACCAAGAACATTAGGAACCTCATTTTGTCTAGTATTCAATCTTTCCTGTTGCTGCTGATTTGAAATTTCACTATTGCTTCCATTTGTTGCCTGAATGTTACTAATATTATTATTACTATTGTTATTATTATTGTTGTTATTTTGTGCTTGTTGTTGTGACTGCACCTGTGCCAGTTGTTGTGCCTGAACTTGTGCTTGTTGTTGTTGTTGTTGTTGTTGTTGCATATTCATGGCGTTAGAAACATTAACCTGCTGCAATTTTGATTTGTATAAAAATTGTTGATGAATCTTATAAACTTCCTTAGCAACCATCATATCTTGTGGAGAAAGACGTTTTTGTTGTGCTAGTTCTGTAATTTGTTGCCATGTGTTAACTCCAGCTGGAATATTTGGTATTTTCTGTAATAATTCTCTTGGTATTGGGGCTACTTTCATTTGATTTATAAGTTGTCTTTGTTGTGGAGTTAATTGAGGTCTCTGCTGTTGACCATTTTGTTGTTGCCTATCTTTTAGCTGTTGTGCTGCTTGCTGCCTAACTTGAGCCTGCTGGTTCAAAAACATTTGAGAGTTCATTTTCATTGTATTTGGGATAAAATTATTGTTATTGTTATTGTTATTGTTATTGTTATTGTTATTGTTATTGTTATTGTTATTGTTATTGTTATTGTTGTTGTTGTTGTTTTGCAAAAATTGTTGAGCCTGTTGCTGAGTTTGATTATTTGAAGGTCCTGTCGAGCTGCCAGCATCAACTTTCCCACTCTGTGTTATGGCCTTCTTTCTCAAATCCCTAGTATTTTTCATTGCCGTAACTTTCTCATTCATTCCATCCAAATATTCTTTCTTAGTGGAACTTTTTGCATATAATGCAGATTCAAAATTTTTGGTATGCATCTTCATCTTTTCTGCAGTAGAGCTATCCCCACCATTAATTTCATTGATATCCATCAAAACCTTTAAAAGTTCAGCGACATTACGTGATCTTTCCTCAATGGTGAGGGTATCCTTCTCTAATGCGTTATCGTTATAATTCATTTTGTTGCTGATTGCTGAAGGTAGTCAAAAAAAAAAAAAGGAAGCCTTTTATTGATAAACAGCAGTTTACAAATATAATTAAAATTTACCGTTAAGTCTGTTTCTCACAAATGAAGGGGGTTTGCCGGTTATAAATGTTTATAATCTTTGAAATAAAAATCCTGACAACAAAACGTTGTTTTGCAGACGCCCAGCCCGGCAAAATGGTCGTTAGGAAAGAAATGTGGATGGAACCAGAACAGAAAGCTTGTTTATTTTTGTCAGGGTACCGCCACAGCGAAAACGGTCCGAAAAAGTGCAACAAGGAAAATCAATTTTGTTGATCGTGAAACACGGAGACAGCCGTGCAACAAGTTACAATAAATAAATATACGTTTATGTACATATAACGCAACTATAAGTAAATATACAACGTAGATTACTTCTTCGATTCTTTCTTGTAAATAATGTCCTCCAACATGTCGCTCATCTTGCATTCTAAAGTGTCCTCTGCATTCTTATCCGAGGGGCCATCTTCGCTGACATGCATATCCAATGCAAGTTTGTTCTTTGCCAATTGATGAATTTGTTCTTCAATAGAATCCACACTAATCATGGTATTGATATAAACTTCTCTTGTTTGCCCAACACGGTGTGATCTGTCTGCTGCTTGTCTGTCATCATGTGGGTTAAAACTTTGGTCAAATATTACAACATTGTTTGCACAAACAAGATTAATACCAAATCCACCCGCGCGAGTTGACAGTATAAAAATGGGAATAGTCTTATCCTCATAAAACTTATCTATTAAACTTTGTCTCTCATTCACCTGCGTCGAACCATCTAATCTAAGAAATTTATAACCTAAACTTCTCAATACTTCTTCAAGAATATCTAATACTTGGGTAAACAGAGAAAAAACCAGCACTTTTTCACCTTTTTTGCCAATAATATTTTCTAAAAGTTTCTTTAATTCGTTTACTTTCCCTGACTGCATCCATTCTTTATTTTGTAAGCGGTATTTCCCCAAAGTTTTTGGAAAGTTTTCACACAAACGATGTAATTCAAAATCAGACATAACACTCATATCCTCCATAATATAATTTTTGTTCCCATCCAAAGAATAAGCAGGTTCTTTTAAAATGTCTGTACTCATCTTATCAATAACCGCGTCATTAAAGATGTGTCGAAATAACAACGGATGGATTGAGGCTTTACGTAAACTCATAATTAAATTTTTTGACATTAACTTGTCACTTTTTTTTAATTTCCCTCCCTCTTTTACAATACGTCTATGTTCCATGACGCGTTTAATTTCCTTATCGTAAATTATCTTTTGAATATCATTCATTTCGCACATTATTAGTTTGGAGTGTTTCCTTGGTAAATGTTTCAATACTTGATCTTTATGCCTACGTAAAATAAATGGCTTCATCATAGTCTTGGCGCGTTCAATAGCCTCTTGAACCAATAATGGATTATGTTCATTATCGCCATCACTTGTCTTGACCTTTTGCTTAAACACAGAGGCTAATGAATCTTTTTTTGCAATAAATAATTTAGGCATAATAAATTCTAATAAAGACATTAATTCTCTCAAATTATTTTGTAAGGGAGTACCAGTCAGTAATAATCTAAAATTACCATTGATTTTCATCAATTTATTAAACCTTTCACTCATAGAGTTTTTTAACATATGCCCCTCATCAAATACAACAACGTTGAATCTACAATTTTTAAGAAAAGCAACATCATATTTATTACCGGCAGCCAAATTATATGTGGTTACAAGAACATCGAATTCATTTAAACGTGTTTCCAAGTAATCTCTAATGTCGGCACGCTCTTGTAATGAACCATAATACGGTTCTACTTTCAATGTTGGACAAAACTTTTTGAACTCACGAAGCCAATTTTCTAAAGTTGAAGAAGGAACTACAATCAAATTAGGACCAGGTTCATGAATTTGCTTTAAATAAGCTAAAAAGGAAATAACTTGACAAGTCTTCCCTAAACCCATATCATCAGCAAGAATTCCTGATAATTGATTATGATACAACAAATTTAACCAGTTAATACCCATCTGTTGGTAGTCCTTTAATTCAATTTCCGGAGAAAGTAAACGTGGTTTGCCTTTAAAAAACTTAATTGGACCCTTACGCTGAGAAATTTTTGTACTACGTTTCTGTATACTACGAGGCGCAGCTGTATAATCTAAATCATCCTCATCGTCTTCATCTTCGTATTCATCATCAATTTCTTCCCCAGGAGAAAAATCGCTATCACTATAAGCATCGTTAGGCGGCTGAACTGAGGAAACTGGAGTGGGTGTAGCACTAACTTCGGTCTCATCAAATTCTTCTACAATGGCTTCAGTGGACCTCTCTGCTTGATTCTTCGGATCTTCCTCCTCATCAGCCAAGGCCATAATGTTTAAACCATCACCTTCATTTTCGGTTTGTACAGTGTCGAATTTCATTTTTGTATCACCATCCAACTCCAAAGTAGTATTCGTTGCATGTTCTCCAGAGTGATCAAGATTAACACCCCACTTATTCATTTGCGATTCAATAGACGTGCCATATTTTGAACAAACTTTTAATAAAGACTCAATTGCGTTATAACCACGAATAGACTGATTAATCTTTTCTAAAAACCTTTCACCTTCTTTTTTCTGATTCGAAGCTCTACCCCTTCCCCTACCCCTTTTCAACACAGAATCCTTAGTCTTTGAATTTTCTGCTTCCCCCAAAAAATCTATGTTATGAAGTTGGTACAGAGACTTAAATGGCCTATGTGAAACAATTAGTTTTGCTTTATCAAATGTCGTTTCAGCTAAAGCTGCTATATCTAACGTATCCGCATTATTTAAAAATTCTAAAACTTGTTGGTCAATATCCACTACGTTGGAACTATTATCTTTATACTCGTCATCTTCACTCTCCATATCACTTCTTCCTTCATCACTATTCAGTCTGTCGTCATCATCATTTTCTTCATCACTATCACCTTCATTTTCCATCATTTGTTGAGCTTTCATTTCCAAAATTTTATTCTTAGCAGCATCCAATTCACTGCCCCTAACCAATTTTCTCTTTTTTGCTATCTGTGGCGTCTGACCCAGAACCAATTTTTTAAAATTCAAATTATCATTTTGTCTTTTAACTCCCAACGCATATCGTTCAAATATAGACCCTTTAGGCTTCCCTGTAGCATTATTATTACCGATACCACCTAACCGTTTGGTAACTGTGTTATTTTCAGATTTTGATGGTGATCGAGCTACACTTGCAGAGGCCCATGAAGTTCTTTGCGATTTAATTCTCATCAATCTTGCTCTAGCGTGTTCCAAATTAGATGAATTTGACTTAAATACAGCTTGGATTAGGGTACTTGAAAAGTCGGGAAATTCAGCTTGTAAAAATTCTAGTGATTTGTTGGGTGGGACATCCAATGCATCGTTATTAGAAGCAGTGTTCGATGGGCGAAAAGTAAATTTTTCCATTTGTGATGTAGGCTTTAATGGGGATGATGATGGAATTGGAGACGAAGTTTCTGGAACTTCAATTTCATTATCTTCGTGTGATGAATCCATTTTGGATTTGGTTTATTGAACTTATCCTGAAATAAAAAGTTAACTGAAAAATTTTCAATCAGAAGTTTCTTTTAAGTTTCGCGATGTGGTCGCGTTAATTTATAGGTTACGTAGGTTTTTAAGTTTATCTAACTTTACTAAAGAAAAAGAAGGATATAGGAATTAATAAAAAGCGAACATTAAATATGGTTTTAGTTTATTCTCTGGGTTCCAATGGATTTGGGCAATTAGGGTTAGGTCACAAAGATGATATTATTGTACCGCAATTGACATTAACTATGTCCGATAAAAATGTGAAGAAGATTGCTTGTGGAGGAAACCATACCATGGTATTATTTGATGACGGATCTGTCGTTTGTTGCGGGAACAATGAGAAAAGACAAATAGGAGACGGGAAGAATGGGGAATGTTATATGAGTTGGACAAAGCTAACACCTCCTGCTAAAGATGTGACGATTCAAGACGTAGCGTGCGGCTGGGAATTTACCGTAGTAATTGATTCTAAAAATAATGTTTGGTCAAGAGGTTTTGGTCCAAAGGGGGAATTGGGGCTAGGAAAGGAGAAGGCTCAAAGTGATTGTTTTCAAAAACTGCTTTCAATCGATAATCCGAAGGACTCGGCGTCGGTATATTGTTCATTCCAAAATTGTGTGGTAGTAATTAAATTGAATTCTGGAGGGTCACAAGTGTATGGATGGGGAAGCAACACAAAGTGCCAGTTAGTTGAACCAAAATGTAAGACAATTTCAAGGCCAGCTTTGATTTTTGAAAGTGACCGCACAGTTATTGATTATGTTTCGATGGGTAAAAATTTTATGACATTGGTCGATAATCAAGGGTCAATAGTGGACGCAAGAGGGTTTTTACCGAAGTCCTTTGACCTGCTTTACTGGAAAAACAAGACGAATTTGAAAATATACTCTATGTGGTCATCTATTCACATTGCGTGTGGTGAAAAATACAATGGTTTCAAAATATTTTCATATGGTTTAGACATATATGGGCAGTTGTTTAACAATGAGGTGTTTTCTAGCTTAATCGAGACCCAAAAAATGAAGATTTCATCTTTAAATATGGGTAGTGAGCATGGTGTAATAGTAACATCAAGAGTGGAAAATCTAACTGAAAATATGGAAGCTTACAAAATATTTTGTTGGGGTTGGGGTGAACACGGAAATTGCGGAAGAGTTCCTGGAATAAAGGAAGATATTTACCAAATAAAGGAAAACCTTGAATTTAAAATCAACGATTATTCGAATGAAAAAAGTCCGTTAAATGAAATATTTGAAGTCAATTGTCACGTAGATATTGGACGAAAACCAATGGGCTTTGGAGGATGTGCCAATACGTGGATAGTTGTACCTGAATAATAAATAGGTACTAATAGAAAATAAAACTCAATATATATAATATAAAAAAAGTTGCTTCAACTTTTACATAAAATCAAAGAAAAGTGAAATGAAAACAAACAAACAGACAAAAAAAAATGATATCAAAAAGCTTTGAATTATTGAAATTGATTGAGTAAAAAAAAACATACGTAGAGTAATAAAATATTGAGGATATATTTGAGTTATAGAAATTAAAGGTGATTGTAGTAAAATTAGAAAATATATTGTCAAGTGCATTAAATCAAACAAAAAAGAGATAGCAGGTACATCATTTAGGTTAGACGATATTTTTTCAGCCAAAGCATTTTTCCATAGTCGAGTTGCTCACTGAAGACAAGACATGTAAAAAACAAAACCGACAGTGAAGGATGGGGAATTGAAGGTAATCTTGTGTATTCTTTAAAGAAGAAAACCAAGATAGAAAGATATAACAGGGCTCAAAGATAGGAAACAGACGAAAAATTAACAATTAATAATTAATATTATATATACTTTATAATAATTTTTAAGTACTGTTGTTTTAAAAATAAAAGCCCTGTAGGGGGCTCGAACCCCTAACCTTGTGATTAAGAGTCACACGCGCTACCGATTGCGCCAACAAGGCAAACTTATATGTTTTTGTTGTAAACCAAATAGACTAAGATGACACAAACTTGGACAAGAAAATACACTCCAAGGTATGCCCGAAAAGTTAGAAATTAATCTAGTTTTATTAAGAATTAAAAATGGAATACAATGATATAACTTTAATGGTCATACGTCAAAACTCAAACAGTTACACAGTTTGAGAAAAGGTTTACACAGTTTTAAGGAAGTTACACAGTTTTGGTGTAACTAGTGTATTTGAAGAATAAGAAATCCCAGTTGAAATGATGATATTTACAAGTGTGATGTGTTAGTTGTGGAATTCTGAAAAGTATAAATACCAGGTTATTATATCAATATCCTGGATAATAATTTGAAGAATTCCTTTATAAATATTTTATATAATTTTGTATTTTAGTTAACAATAAAAACAACAATCAATTAGCTTTCGATCCGATCTTCTGAATAATATAATCTTTTATTATATTATTATTTTGCGCTTCCCATCTGTTTAAATTTTGCGTTCTGTGTACAACTTAGTGTACAATAGTTTTTGTGATATAGTAGATGTAATATCACTTATATATTTCTAACCCTAGTTGACAAAGTTAGGGTTGGAATATGGATGCGATTAAATACATTTGTATATAAGAACGGCTCACGCGAGCCAGTCCATAACTTATATACTTGTTACATAATAAAAGAACCAAGCTATTTAATAACTACATCAGGACTATCATATTCAAGATTAGATCGGGTTGTACATTAGATAAATTAGAGTAGATAAATAGATATCACTATATTACAGTTTTATTGTACACTAACTTGTATACAGAACGCAAAATTTCAACAGATGGGAAGCGCAAATAATAATATAATAAAAGATTGTATTATTTGTTGGAATATATATCATATATTACGGTGACAATCAATGTTTTTTGTCTTTGTTTTTCTCTCTTCGCGTTCGAAAGAAAAAACAAAACGTTTTTCAGAGAGCAAAACGAGATTATATAAATTTTTATATACTTTTGTAATATAAAAGAATGAGATCCAACTAACTTTCAAAGGACACATAATAGTAAATTAACCAATAAAATGTCTACTTCATCCCAAACCAGAGACGAGTATCAATAATTATATTATTATTTGCGCTTCCTGATCAGTCATAATTTTGCTTTCTGTGTACAACTTGGTGTGCAATAATTTTGTAATACAGTAGACGTAATATTACCTATATATTCCTAACCCAACTTGATAAAATTAGGGTTGAAATGGGTATGTGATTGATAACAATTGGATATCACATTTTTTTTTATAGCAAAATATAAAATATAAATAAGAAAAACCAAAATACAGTAAAGTGAGAGAATCAATTACAGTTTACACTTTTGGAAGCATTAAATGATCTGGTGGTTTTGAGCCCGAATCAATCAGTTTCATGTGGACTTTCCCCAATATTTCCTATTCCAGTAAGTTCCAACCATACATAATAATACTCTAATCACAGAATCATGCATCCCACACGTTTGTTTTATATACGTTCTATATAGCCACATATTGATAACGTTTGGTTTTGTGGAACTTTAATTTGGCAGCTAAAAGATAGATTTTAAGTTCGAGGTTAGTGAACCCTATAATTTTTAATTAACTAGAATTTATTAAGTTTACAAAATAAAACAGATGATAGATCAGATAGGAAGTGCAATTAATAATATATGTAAAATATCATATTATCAAAGACAAATTGAATTAAAAACTAATACTGCTGGATTTTTTGGTTTTTTTTATATAATATAGAATCAAAATTTGGTTATGATTCATATTCTTGTTATACGCGTCAAATCATCCATTCATGTTCAAAATGTATAAATAATAAAACAATGTTACTATTTTACTATTTTATTAGTTAATACTCAGAATATAAACCACGACACTATATTATATTAGTCCTCTTTTCTTTCTTTTTCCAATAATCTAGTTAGGAAAACTCCAGATAAAAATGTAAATTAAGATCGCTAATTTTGCTAAAACATTACACTAAATTTATGTTGTTGATATCCTAAGAAAGTATTTGTTTACAAGCAATTTTGTAGTTATACGTCAGACAATACGTTAGCTAAAAAATTTTGCATTACATCGTCCAAAGAAAAAGACAAGATATACGGATAAAAATAAAAATATATAAAGATAAGTAAGAAAATCAAGACAAGAAATTTTCTGATTATTAGTTAATAAAGTTACTAATCTACAGGATTTCTTAGCTTAAACCCATATCCCTCTGTTGCAATTCTTGTAAGGCAAAAACTTATTTGGGTAGGCTCCATTTTGAATAACTCAGCATGAAAACGTTTTTGTAATTATTAAATAACTTAATTTTCTTATTTATTAACAAGTATTTAGTTTACAAATTGGATTTATAAGGGTTTGTATATTCAGGTGTATTTCATTGTATCTATCTATATCTCAGCCCACATAAATAAAAATCTTGCATCTATGAATATTAATATTAATATACAAATATATCATAATAAATAAATTTTGCAATGTTATTATTATATAAAATTAAACTAAAATCATATATATTTTAATAAATTTTATTTTTTTATATTATCATTATATTTCATTATATTTCATTATATTTCATTATATTTCATTATATTTCATTATATTTCATTATATTTCATTATATTTCATTATATTTCATTATATTTCATTATATTTCATTATATTTCATTATATTTCATTATATTTCATTATATTTCATTATATGTAATATATGTAATATATATATATATATATTTTTTTTTTTTTTTTTTTTTTTTTTTTTTTTTTTTTTTTTTTTTTTTTTTTTTTTTTTTTTTTTTTTTTTTTTTTTTTTTTTTTTTTTTTTTTTTTTTTTTTTTTTTTTTTTTTTTTTTTTTTTTTTTTTTTTTTTTTGAAAATAAAAAAGGACAAACTAAGTTGAATAATTAAATGACTTACAAATTAATTATTCAACTAATTGACTAATTATCTGGTGAGTCAAATAATTATTCAACTTTATTGGTCCTTTGTTATTCTTTAATAAAACATTCAAATCAAGTGAATTATTCACTTGAGTTGGATGTTTAAAAAAAGTAAAAAAGTTCGTTGGGTCGTATACACTATCCGTCCTACATACACCAACATACCTTCTTGTATTTACGGGCTTAAT